>PTRB01000204.1:38903-49843 GCA_025094155.1 Lichtheimia hyalospora FSU 10163
GTCTCGGAGAAGGTAAATAAAGACTCACATGTACCTGATGAACAGCTTGATTCAACGTCAAACGCTTTCGATTACGCCTTGTTCAGAGTTCAACAATGCCCAATGTCTCTACATTTCTGAAGTACGCATCTTGCTCGAAGCACAGCAGGATTCTAAAGAGAGTGGCACAGAAAACAGACCAACAACGAGGTATTCAACCCTATTAAAATATGATATATCAGCTGTTCAAGAGCTCAACCTGCTTTATATGCATACAGTATTACCACCAAGACTCTGGATTACGTGCGCACCTTTAGTCGATTCACAAATCGCGACTCTGTGCGTGAAGTGAGACAGTAAGCATTTATTGTATTGTATGGTTACTTTATGATATTAACCTTGATACAAGATTGCTGGGCAAGGATGATTTGGCTCAATTCGAAGTTGCTCAACTTGCCAATCTATGTTGTGAGGATGCTGAGGAAGCCAAGGCGCTCATACCCAGGTATGTAATGCATTATCCACTACTACAATGCTCTTTTTACTCATAGTGAATATAGTCTTGCACATAAAGTTGATGATGACAAGGTACAAGAGCTTCTGAACGAAATGCTCACTATCAAAAAGTTTCAAGGCTAGATCAAGCGTATGTATATTTCTATATTCTTCCCTTCATATCGCTCGCTCTTGTCAATCCTTATCAATCGTATCCACACACACACACACCAATACACCTCCATCCACTTTGTCTTTCACATATGTATACATCATTTCCTTTTTTTTTCTTAAGAAGCAATAAACACTGAGATGTCTCATCATCTCTGACCCACATATCGGTTGCCATCTTGAACATAAGGAAACTACTTTGTAGGCTGTAGATAAACCAACCCATCAATCCAATCAATCATGGACCCCTTCTTTATGTCAATAACAATTCCAACATCCACGCTTATAAAAGCAAGAAAGCTGTTGTCACCATCATGATCGCACATCTCTTTCGTTTATTTGGTTGTATGTTCCATGAATGCCCTTTGGTAAGTGTCAAGGATATTCTTTATGTGATCAGTTAAGTGATTCGTATTAATCATCATCCATGTAGTCCTTCCATTGCTTTAATAAACGATGAATCATTGATGTTATGATATTTGAATCCATTGTCTGACGGATCCTTTGTGGTATGTGTGATTATCTTTTGTGTATCTTTTCTTTGTTCGTATATTGATTGTGTTTTGGATAGCACTTGACCTATGCTTCATTCTGTCAAAGCTGACTTTATCGGTCATTACACCCTTTGATTAACTTGCTACAATGAATTGCCATGGTCATATCTGGAAACCGAGTTGGCTGAAAAATGGATATTGCAAGCGCTGTGGATATTATTTGCCCCACAATGACAAGATGTTAAGGAAGGCGGATCCTGTATTATCTGGTGTATTAGGCATATTCAAAGCCAAATATTTATTCAAACAAGCAAGCATTACAGATATTGCCAAACATGGTGGGAAGGATCAACTTGGAGGAAAGCCTGTCAGTTGCACATGATCAAGACCTTTGTCGAAACTATTCAACTTTCAAAAAATGATTCTACTCCCATGTACCCATTTTATTATAAAAGTCGATCTTCTCACATGTACTTTGTATGTTTGTCACACTCGATATTGAAATAAACTTCCATCTGCACACATTCTTTTTTTAAGGATCCCTGTCTTTATAAGCGTCATTTTCAGTAGCAAGGAATACGTTGACGAACATGAAGGAAACAGATTAATTTAATAGATGACAAAAAAGTCGCACAGCTAGCTAATGGTATCTCTATAAGTAGCTGACGAGATGGTTGACATGGTTACCGAGAATATCATGCATGGGCACTGAGCATGGTTATTTTCGTGTCCCACAAACACCGACATCAGCACCTTCTTTCAACAACTTGCAACAACATGAACCGTGGACCTGTGGTATTGTAAGTATCACCCCATGAGCTCATGTGCCCAATTGGCATTAACGCTATGAAAGGTCGATCGATGAAGCCGAGTATTTGCTTGATCAAGTGCCTCCACCAGAAGCTGATGAGGAACCCATGGTGACCAAACTACGCGAAAAGCTTCGACAATTATTGACTGAACTACGCAAGGGTGCAGAAGGCAACTAGCACTAGTCATAACAAGATACAATATAATGATGTTGTTTTATTTTTGATTCCTGTTGTGATGGTGGTGGAGGTGGTGGGTAAAAGGAGAAATATTATTGCATCATCATGGCATTCTTATTAGCTTGTGCTGATTGAACAAAGGCAGCCACATGGGTTGCAAAGGCTTGTTTTGCTTCGGGTGTCATGGTCAAATGATGTTCACGTTCGAAAGTATCGACGATATCTCTAGGATCACTCGATTCATATACGTTGAGAGGAGCCGATACACCTGGTACGAGTTCAATGTTGAAAGTAAGGATAGGTTTACGTTCAAGGGGAGTTGGTGGAGGAGGAGGAGGAATAGTGGTTGGTACTTGTGATGGTTGAGGAGCATATTTAGAAGCAGCAGCACCTGTAGCAGGAGATGAGAAGGAGGTTGTCGAAGAAGAAGCAGAAGGTGGTTGTGATAATTGTGGTGATGGAGTAGCATATTTCGATGCATTGGATCCTGCAGGTGTAGCATAACGAGATGCTGCAGAACCTGTGGATGTGGGTGGTGTTGGTTGTGGTGCATATTTCGATGCAGCAGCACCTGTTGCATACTTGGATGCTGCTGCTCCACTTGTTGGTGCTTGCCACTGGTTGCTTGGTAGCTGTTGTTGTTGAGATGGTTGTCGTGTAGGTTGTTCCCAGAAAGGTGTTTCAGCCAATTTACCAGATCCCCAGCCTGTACCCGATATTCCAGAAGGTGGTGGTCGAGTAGTAGATGGTGGTGGTCTTGGAACTCTTGCTCCTCTACCACGTGCTGATGATGGTGGTGGTGGTGTTGGTCTAGGCGTAGGTGCTTTTTTCTTTTTCTTCTTCTTTTTAGCTCCTGGTTCCTTGGGGTGAAGCGGTCCCTTTTTAAGACGATGATTCAAGATATTCTCTTCATCCACAGGCTTAAAGTTGGCTCCACGTCGATGCAAGTTGCCAGTACCAATACCATTTGGACCGATCTTGGCATTGGGATCAATAAGTGACTTCCACCCTTCCATGGTTAGGTTGACTTCAGTGGTGCCACTGTCATTGACCTTTTGCGTTCCCCAACTACTGATCTGCAAAGGCATTTCTTCTTCCTCTGAATCCTCGTAAGAAGAAAGATCATCGTCATCGTACTCGTCTTCAACCAATGGTTGCTGATTCCAAGATGGGTGAGCCATATTCACTGGTTGAATGTCCTTGTTTTGCACGCGCGCCTTTGTGTGTATGACACTTGTGTGTGTGTGAAAGAAAGAAAAGATCCTCGTAGTTTGCCGTCAAATCAGGCGGTAAAAAACATGCTCCTGACACAACAATAACCTATCTCGTGCTGCAGTACAATCAATAGTATACATTCAACAGCCATACTTTTATATCATCCCCATCCATGTCCTCGTAGAAACTGTTAATAAATATGGATTGGTCTAGTTTAAGAGAAAAAAAGAATGGTTCTAATCTATCATGCAATGTTCCTTTACCCACTTACAAGCTACATGCACACGTTGTTGAATAAATGTCATTACCAAGATAACAGAGACCATACATATATTATTCATTCTCATGAGTGCAATTGAAGGGATGGTGCTTCATAAACCCTTTATAACGAATGTCTAATGTTTTACCACAACATCATCTACCGGCCATCAATCAATATCGATTGTGTTGAAGATGAGATAGCTATATCATACATGTTCATTCGATGGTTTCAAATTACCTTCCTGAATTGTTTCATCTTATTGTCACTTGAATCCTAATATGTAGATCCTCTTTCTACCGTTGGAATAAGATATAAGTTAAGCCTGGAGTAGGGTGTATGCATGCTAGTCCGTACAACACTTTTCATGAATAAAAACGTCTTTAGCTGTCAAATATGCGACTGTGTTGCACAAATCGTAAAGATAACCCTGAATGATTTTCTCCTTCCAAATAGGCATCATCTTGCACAAACGGCTAGTCCTATCAAAATAGCTTAAAGATTTGCCCCTGTGATAAGCCAGTTGAACACTTGAAATATTTCATCGGAAGACGCCAACGTAAACGCCAATTGTTATGGTTCTTATTTACTGAACAATCAAGATAAAGATGTTGTGTGGCATGATGACTCTCGAACAACAATACCAAATTCGTCACGATCATGTATTTTGGCAATGTAAAGGGGGAAGGTGCTCATTGTATCAGGCGGGTGATCATGTATTTCATTGTGCTTAGATAAATTCAGAGTACACGACGCCGTAGGATCATACGTAAAGGAAGCTTTAAACCATTATGTCAGAGTAGAATCGATTGGATGGGTCGAGCCTATAGTATCAATATTAATAAAGCTGTGTCCAGAAATGATACTTACAATGCAGAAAGAGATTTCCTGAAATGTAACGCGCCACACCATGAATCATTACTTTTATCTCTCACATTATTGATAAAACAATCATCCACTTGGTCATGCAAAAAGAATGCCTGATTGTGTCACTGATCTTGTACTAGGTGCACGACAACCAGTCCCACATTACCCAATCATCTTTATTTTGAAAAGTACATGTCTTCATCATTCACAATCGTAAAAACCATCATTCTATGAAAAATTGAACACCGTGCTACACAATGTGCCACCAACCATGTTATTTACTATTGTCGTGCGCAAGATTTATGCGTGAGAGAATGTAGGTGGAGCAAGTATGAGATACCCGTACGAATAAATGACAGATGTGGGAAAAAGACATGATACTGATTGACAGTATCTATGGCGCAAACGAAGCCAAAAGGACAGTTTTCTAGGACACCAGGTATAGACATTACCATACATCTTTGATATTGATGCTGATTCTGAACATTATGCTCTTTTATTACAACCTTGAATGACTATAAGTACAACTGTATATTATGGAAAAGATGATAAGGGTGGTGAAAAAACTAGCAGGTGCTTAGTTATACCTGCTTGTTGGCCGATATTGCGCACGACATTTTTGCGCACGACATTTTGCGCACGACAATAGTAAATAACATGGTTGGTGGCACATTGTGTAGCACGGTGTTCAATTTTTCATAGAGTGATGGTTTTTTACGATTGTGAATGATGAAGACATGTATTTTTCAAAATAGAGATGATTGGGTAATGTGGGACCGGTTGTCGTGCGCCTAGTCAGCTCTTAACCAAAGGCTTGAAGCTCCTTCTACTCACTTGTCAAAGGCCTACAACTACATACCAGCTTTCGTGTTCCTGTTCCGCATTGCATGTTCTTTTACTATTTGCTGGAAGTATATTCAGCACATTGGAAAGCATTCATTGTATCATTGACAGCATCTCGACTAGTCAGTTGTAACACCTTTACTAAACGGGTGGATTGATGGTTGTTATCTGCCATTATTCATAGTCATGTATGTTTTATCCACATGCCTAATGCCTGGAATGCACTATCAACGTATTCATTCGCCGTCATGTATTTATCATTCATCAGTTACCACATCAATTGTTTTGGTTGGAGCATTGTTACTCAGTGTTAGTGGATATGCACATAATGTTACATTGATCACCAGATCAGATGGCAGCTGTATATATTTCTCCCCTTAATTTCTGCTTTTGAACAACCATTTGAAACAAAGAATCAAACCAACAAATATTCTTGCACGCCCATGTACAAACAAATAAGGATAAAGTCATCAGCATGATTGCACATTTTCCTTTGTATTTTTTATTACACCATCAAGTTCTTGCTATTTGTCAAGTGGAGTGTATGAATCGGAAATGCGCATCGTCAGTATATATTATATGCATCTTTGTGACATATGACTATTTTCCGAGATGGATCCTTTATGGTATGCGTGATTATTCTTCTCCCTGTTATGATTTGTATATTGGTTTTGTGTTCAAATAATGATGATATGAGTAATTCATTTGGTGGCGGATCGCATTATTCCCTACAGATTGCCATCTATCGTGTTTGTTCCTGGTATGCCACGAAGCAAAGTACGATGAATGCTACTGATCCTCTTCAAGAACTGCTTTGTGCTTACTGACGAAAGTATCCAATGCTATGGGTGACATACAAATGCGGGCGTATACAAGATGCGTACATTCAAATGGTCAAGCAGCAGAACCAGTTGATGATGGCACGGAATTCTACATCCGCTCTTTGACATAGCCATACCATTCTGATAAACTTGCAATAAACTGCTGTCGTTGAAATAAAGAGGATACAAATGCACAGACTGAGTATGATCTGCTCAGGCTACAATTCTTGATCGTACATTCACCAATTCAAGATGACACCCATTATTTGATCTCTTATCCTCTTGGATTCGTATGTTATGCCTACGATGGAACACAAATCACAATATATCTACAGTGTTGGATGTCCTTGTATCTTGGAATAATGATGGATAATGTTGTTGCATACTCTCAATGCAATTCATGCATATAGTTGTGACGGTATCTTTTGAAATACATGAGGTATATTTGCCAAGTGTCATACAAGGAGAATAGTTTAGAAAGTAATTTGACGTCAATTTTCAAACCCAAGTCGCAATGTCAACCCTGGTAGATTATCAGCATCTGCCACACATGTCCAGTAATTGGGTTAGCCAATGAAAACTAGAATCCCAGTCTGGGGATCTTTGGTAACTTTGATCGCTAGTGCTCCCATAATTAATGCAAGTGTATATTGTATCTTCCTCGAATAGGCACAGGCACCATTGTCAATTGATTTTTGAAAGGAGCATTGTGTTCTACTATCACTTGTACGTTTGTCGTTTATGAGGGATGTATGGTAATGCGGCATGGTTTAAGTTTCAGAAGAATTATTTCAGAGGCAGATTTCAATTCACTGGTTGGTAATCAATACATATCGTAAAGATATCATTTTGCCAAGAGGTGTACAAGAGCATGCTCTAGATGAGTTACTGTCCCATTGGGTAATAACACTGTAATAGGAAAGTGCTATTCACCGCCATTTGGTCTCATGTGCTACAGTAGTCCGTTTTTGGATCAGTGTACTACATCCGGTTTTCGAGGTAGATGGTGATTGCGTCTTTCAGCGCCATGTTGATTTGTTGGTTAGGGGTTTGGCGTGAGTATTTGCAAGTCAATGTTCAATTGATCCCGATAGTAGAGTAGCAAGGGAAAAAGTATAAATACTCAACATCTTAACTTTACATTGATTGATCGATATTATACAATGAATAAGCTTTTCCTCTGCATTGTCGTCTTGTTTATCGCAGCTGTTCATGCTGTTGATATTACTCGTGTCAATACGATTACCACCGATGGTGCCATTTCCGCTGCCCAGGCCGTTTTGGAAGCTGCTCGCAAGGCAGAGCATAAAGTCGCAGTCTCTGTGATTGATCGTAATGGAAAGTACCGTTTATTGATTAGTGATGATAATGCTGGTCCTCAAACCGAAGAATCTGCTAAACGTAAAGCTTTCACTGCTGTTTCCTTTGGTCGCCCTACCTCCAACTTGACTGCTACTGCTGGTGGTGATGGTGTGACCATTCACGATATCCCCAACACTTTGTTCTTGGCTGGTGGTGTCCCTATTGTTTTTGAAGATCTTCCTATTGGCGCTATTGGTGTTGGTGGTGCTCCCACTGGTGATATTGATGAACAATATGCCCGCGCTGGTCTTGCTGCTCTCGGATTGTAATTCGTTAGTCATTAAGTATGATCATTTGAAATAAACAATAAAGGTACTATTATAAACTCATCATTTTATATTACGATTGATCTAGCCTTGATCAGGATCAGAGTATTATGTCTGCTATAATAGATCCACATTCGGATAGGCTATATTCGGCATATGGTGACGGAAAACAGTAAGCTATTGCATATAATGGTTACAGATCATATCATTTCATAGAGAGATAGGAATGTGCAAATACGCAAATGCATCATTTATTTGTAATCACATATCATGGGCCCCATAACTCCTATCTTCATTACCTATTGAAAGCCACATTGACAATTCACTTTGTTTATCCTTTCTATATCATCAAGAATACAGATTGGCACATATGATAGGGAAGCATGGTGGTGTTTTATTGTTTCGAAAATGTGTGGTGATGTGACATAAAGCATTGGATATGGTAGTTGACAGATAATGATCGCAATGGATTGTAATAGCATATACAGGAGATTCAGGGTAAGAGCATTGTGGAACACGGGGCAGCGATGATGTATTTTTCTTTGACATTGTGCTGTGTGGATACGCGCAATTATACAGTTACAGCGCGATGGTTGCCTAGTAAAGTTTAATCAGCGAATTTCCTAAAGGATCCAGACAGTCTTATGCTTGACAACTACCAACTCACTCGTCGTTTGACTCCAGCTCATATTGACTTACGACCATGGCCATCCATTCAACTTGCAACACCAGCTAAATGGGAACAGCAACAAGCTCAAGTCATCCAAACCACCCATGCAGGTCGATCAGTCATCGCTACCAAGCAGTTGGCATCTGGATCGCTACTACTCTCTGAACGTGCATGTATTCATTGGTTATACAGGGGATCACAGCGACAACACTATTGTTTCCACTGCTTTCAACGTGTCAATCATGTCGTGACCTGTCGTAGCAACCATGCATGTCATTGGGATATCGTTTATTGCTCTAAACAGTGCGAGACAATACAATGGTGGCGACAACATCGTTGGTTATGCCGTTTTCCTGAACTTGACATACTCGATACAGTGGATTTATTATTGGCACTGCAGCTGCTACCAGGTTCACTTGATGATCTTGATCCGGGGATGCATGATTCAATATACGATAGCCAAATTGAACGCGTGTGCTGCCGACTCTTCTACATGTCACCCCATTATAAAAAGATATTGACAAGGACACTTGGCCAAATTCGGTGCAACAGCTTTGCTGTCAAACAATCATATGAACTTGATGGAATCAGGGGCAAAGCAGTATACTTGACTGGCAGTATGATCAATCACGCGTGTGATCCCAATGCATTGGTCTTTTTCGATGATCACGACAACAGTATCCAAATACGCACTTGCAAATCAATCAACAAGGGTGAAGGGATCTTTATCAGCTATGGTCCATTAGCCAGTCGCGAACCATCCATTCTCAAACGAAAGGAAATGCTTCAAGAACGTTATTTCTTTGATTGTCAATGTGATGCATGCCAGCAATCTATCACATCCTCTCCTCGACAACGGATTATTCAGTGTCAAAACTGTACAACAGGTCGACTGGAACGCAATCAGCCAACATGTGAAGAATGCCATTGTGCATATGATTGGAACGAGTTGATAAAGGTAAATGATATATGATACATTATTGAATAAGAGCTAAAAGCCATCTATATAGCAAGAGCAGCGGATTGAAATGTGTCTAGCACGTGATGATCTTGAAAAAGCACTCGAGATACAACGTCAAATATATGACAAGGATGCCCATGTTATTGGTCAAACATTGGATCAACTTGCTCAACTTTATGCTATGCGAGGATCATTCAAAACATCAGCAAGATACAGCCGTGAATCATTGGCCATTGTGTGTAAAACATTTGGATCTCAAAGTATCGAAGCAGCAGAAGAAATGTTAAAGCTATCAACGTTATTGTTCAATGCGTAAGTAATTACATGTGTAACATGAATCCAAAGTAGCATTATCTCAATATTATTTCATATAGTAAACTGGGTCAAGAAGCCAAAGCACAAATCCAAAAGACCATTCAAATACATAGAAAATTAGGTTTAGATCAACAGAATCCAGAGGATTTTTATGAATTACAAACAATGCTGTTTCTTCTTTACAATGCTCGATACAAGTGTGGAATAGAATGTCAACGGGGAGAAAAGGATAAGAGTGTATAATGATATGGGGATGTAGAGGGGAAAAAAGAATCAACTAATTTACCACTCGTCCTCATCAGAGTAAACCTCTTCACCACGCTTACGACGTTCCATACGCTCCTTCTTCTTCTTACGGAGCTCACGAGACGAGAGTTTCTCCTTCTTCTTGACGGCCTTGATGGTGTTACCTTGAGCATCAACCATATCTTCTTGTTCTTCTTCCTTGATGACAGTAGTACCGTTACCAGAGACCCAGTTGTGACCAGAAGCAACAAGTTCACCATTGTCAACCTTCCAGACTTCACTGCAAAGAGCTTCAGAGAATTGACGGTTGTGAGTAACAATAACGACACCACCACCATATTCCTTGATAGCACCAGCCAAAGCACCAAGAGAGTCACGATCCAAGTAATTGGTAGGTTCGTCAAGAACCAACATGTGAGGACGATTCCACATAGCAGCACCAATAACCAACTTGACCTTTTGACCACCAGAAAGACCACGAATACGAGAGTGAGTGGCGAATTCAGGTTCCAAACCAACTTCATTCAAGTGCTTTTCGATTTCCTTGGAGGTCAAAGGACGGTTAAGACCAGACTTGGCAGCTTCTTGAGCATCACATTCAGCAATCTTCTTGCCGAAACCCATTTGTTCAAGACGTTGACGAGAGATCCAGGTGTTATCAACAGAAGAACGGCCAACCCAAGAGACTTCGTATTCGTAAGATTGCTTGAGCTTACGACGACCAACAATTTCTTCAACGATACGCTTCTCACCATCAATGACAAAGGTTTGGCTCATTTGCTTCTCCTCTTCTTCAGTGACTTGACGATCAACCTTGTCAAGTTCTTCACGATCTTCACCAGTAGCATAACGCCATTGGATATATTCGTTAGGAGTAGAATCCAAGTGCTTCTCAATGTGGTGGAAAGCGTGTTGAGCAACATAAGCAATACGCAAGTTGGGATGCTTCCAAACGGTACCAATTTCAGCTTCCATTTCACCAGTCAA
>PTRB01000205.1:0-47348 GCA_025094155.1 Lichtheimia hyalospora FSU 10163
AAACATTATTCGCCTTCTTGATGTTATCGATGATGCTGATGATGATTCAGTATTCCTTGGTAAGTTATTTTCATTTCAGTATAATAGTCTTGTACATGATTGGCTAACACATATGATCACTCAGTCATGGAGTTGGCCAAACAAGGTCCTGTGATGCAACTTGATACCAAGCATACTGCAGATCCCTTGCCTGAAGCAAAATGTCGCGATTATTTTGCTCAGTTGGTGGATGCAATCGATTATCGTAAGTAATTCTCATCGATGTTTGATTGCATAAATTCAACAAGATGACTGATTTGCCCAATTGCTTTTTTACCTAACTTTATGTTAGTACAATCAGCTCGAATGTTCTTAGCATCTAAATAGTTAATTAAGGTAGTGTTTTGATGTCTCATCTTCTGACGAAAAATAAAAGTAAAAGGTTACTCCCAAGGACAAGATGAGCGATGTGCATCATGGCGGATAAGAAGATTTTATGATGTAATCATGGTGATATTGTTGCATTATTACATGTGAGTTGTCATTCTATCCATTAACTCCACACAAACTACCCAGCTACTGTTCAATGAGCTCGCCAGCATTTGTAATGTCCACTGTTGCGTTTTTTTGGTTGATGGTGATGGGGTCATTGACAGTCGACACCTGATCATCAGATTGAGTTAAGAAAAGCAAATGTTGATAATATTTACCTGTATATGACACAATCAACAGTATGCAGCATAGTTGCAATGTGAACCAAGGTGTTCGATCCCGTATATCAGTAAGGGCACCAAATATAATTAATTTGACTTCTTGATGACAACGCAGTTGCTGAGAAAAGAAAAAGGCATCCAAGGCAGTTGTCTATATTGGCACATAGTTTCCTCAATTAGTTACACGCATACTGTACATAATCGCAAGCATGGAATGGTGTACCTTCTCTTGCAATCCCATCAATACATCATTAAGAGTGGATGGTGACTCTCGGAGCACTGCTCGCCAAAATCATGCATCTCCTGCATCTCCTCCTCTGTAAAAACTTGTCTTCAATTTGAGTCATCCAGATCAATAATCATTGAATGACAAGGGCTATATTGACATTATTTTCAGTCCTTTCGTCGTTTCTTTTTCGTTCCATGGCATTAGACTTACTGAATATAGTTACAATTCAATGCAAAATCGCGCATCTTCTCCTCAACGGATTGCGATAGTTCCTTCTTTGCCTTTGCATGTCACTTAGTTGCTTCCAATACCCAGAATTTGGATTTGTCCAAATTGCCAAACGTGCTTTTGATAGCTTCTTTATCTTCTGGAAGCCGTTATATCAACCCCCCATAGGATCTGTGGTGGTAGCAGTGTCTTTATGCCGCCATCGGTTGTCGAATCATTGGTAGGCTGGCTCAGATACTTGCACATCAACCATCTGGTTAAGCGCACCTTATCAAATGTATGTTGTTGCTGATACAAATTTCTTCAAATTTATCACAGTCAGAAGCTACGTCGAAAGAAAGAAAATAAACATGTGATGAGTATATGATTCATCAAACGTATATGACAATCGCTTTTTACTTGATTCCAAGAATCAAACCGTATCGCAATATGTATTGTCTACAATGAAATGGGAGTAGGATAACAACTACAAGCTAGAAATGAGAACAATCAATATACAGAACAGCTTTCATTTACAGGACTAATTTCCACCATGATACATACCAAAACTTAAGCGATCAACCAAGGAGTTATAATAGAGGAAAAAGATTGTGTGGGAGTAAGATATTGCGCGACAACATATCCTTTTATATGTACATTGTGGGCGTGAGAGTATATGTGCTCACAAAGAAAGATAAGGGGGATGTTTGCATGACTTGATTTATTGGGTGGTCTAACGTGATTGATTGTTCATGCATAAACCAATAACTGGCATAACCATAATAGAGTAGGTGATAATATCCATCATCGAACAATGACATTTATTTACTACCTCCAGTATTTTCTATAGCTATCAACCACTTGCTGCTACCATAAACACATTTCGATTACAAAGAGACATGTTCATTGTCAGGGTGTAACAACTTTGATAGAGGGAACGCCACTGCACGTCCCATTGGGATGATACAATGGCTTCCCACCAGGTATATTCAACTATTATACATATATATAAATCAATCCTTATTCAAACTGCAAATTGCTTCAGTACCTTCTTTTTCGTTCGGATCTTCGGTTGCCATGGCAAAAGTGAGAAGCGCGTAGCAACGTGCATAAGAGCTGCCGAATGAGCTGTGCTCAAGTTTGTGTAACAGTGACGCGCAGGTAATGCGAAATTCTTGACACAAGCATTTGGTAGTCTTGTTGACATACGAGATGAGACGCAGCAGTTGATGAATGATATTTCTTCGGCAATAAGGATAGATA
Organism: Lichtheimia hyalospora FSU 10163; assembly: GCA_025094155.1. Lineage (NCBI taxonomy): Eukaryota > Fungi > Mucoromycota > Mucoromycetes > Mucorales > Lichtheimiaceae > Lichtheimia > Lichtheimia hyalospora. Next base: position 2,392 of record PTRB01000205.1, read on the forward strand.
ATACGATTCCGGATCACAGCAAGGCTTGGATGAGTGGACGATGACACGATTCAAGTGTCCGTTTAAGCGAGCAAAAACCATGATCCAGCGAGAGCGCCTCCGATCGAGGAACCGACCTTTCTTGCAAACGTATTAAGCATCCTTTTTATATAAAACACTATTCAAACATGTATCGATATATAAAAAAGAGAAAGAAATGAATGGATAATAGCGCATACCGCAATGGCTCCTTCAGAGATTGTAGTCAAAAATCATAAGACAACAATGAGTACATCGAATAATGAAGCAATGAATGACTACGTGGATGATGAATACAAAGAACAAGTAAGAGTATTCTCAATTCGTATAGAAGCATACACAAAGCCATTTATGGAGCATTCAAATGAAAGGGAAATGCATGGTAATGCTCGTGGTGACAACAAGCTTGTTGCTTTATTATGTGAATGCGGGAAAAAGGTAGAATGCTTAAATCAAGAGTCAATTGATAAATCAATCAACACTGCCTAGAAAGGAGAATGATATTATTCTTTGTGTTTTGACAGGCGTGTTGGAACGGACCATTGCACACACTCACTCATTCACAACACATATTTTCTTTGTGTTTGACTTGGCGCGGCACAGCGTTACTTTCCCGCTTTGCCCACGCACTATTTTTTTTTATCTCTTTGTTCTTCATGTCACGTTCACCCCAATCACCTGTTTCTTCGACACGATCGGCCGAATCCGATGATTCACGCATCTATCAAGCACTCAAGTACTTGTCACGACTTGCTGTATGGGTGTACTTTCGCCATGTCCATGTCATTAGCCGCCAACCGATAAGCCCGACAGGTCCGCTCCTGATTGCAGCCAACCACATGAACATGGTGCTCGATCCAGCAGTTCTCATTGCCACGTTTCCACAAAAGAGACCTTGTCACTTTTGGGCATTGGCGCGTTTCTTCAAGATACCGATAGCTGGCAAGGTATTACATGCAGCAGGTGTTCTTCCCGTGGATACCAAGACCCATAGCAACGCCAAGTTATTTGAACATACATTACACTGTCTTGAAAACGGTGGTGTTATTGCATTATTTCCAGAAGGTAGAGTGAGTGGTATAAAGGAAAGGATATGGGAACTAAAGGGGTATCCATATAGGAACATCATACACGTTACCGCATCATTTACCTTTCAAGGACGGCATGTCATGGGCAGCCTTTGAATTTCTTTCACATCAACCTGATATTCCCTTGACTGTGATTCCTGTGGGGATCACTTATACGACTAAAAACAAGTGGCGAAGTGATGTGGTTGTCGAGTAAGTTTCATATGTTTCGGATAAGGTGGTTTGATCTGTGTGTGTTAACGCCGCCTGATTACTATAAAGATACGGAGAACCCATTCGTGTTACATCGCATGACCTGCAACAGTTTAAACTGAATCCTAAACCTGCCGTCAAGGATCTCACTGCAAAAATCGCACAGGGTGTGGAACAAGGCACTATCAATAGTCCGGATTGGGATACACTTCATGCAGCTGCAGCTGCTCGGTTTATTCTCTTTGATACGACAAAGCTAGAGGATTATGTACGAGTATCACAAAGGTAAAACAAGAAAGAGAGAGAGAGAGAGAGAGGATGGGATGAATATGAATAATAATTGTGTGTGTGTGTGTGTGTATCTAGTTTGATCCATGTACTTCGACCCAATGAGGATAACAAAGATGCTCCCAATGAGCTCAAGAATCGACTATTGACATTCTCCAAGAACCTACGATTATTGCGACTTAGTCCTCAGGATATCAGCATGTATGAGAAGCAAGAAATTACATTGTCACGAGCTGTAGTAAGATTGGCATCGACATGGACAGCCTTGGCAGTGCAGATACCCCTGTTTTTACCTGGCATCATGATCAATTGGCCGATTTACTTGTTTGGTCGCCTTGCAGAACGATATGAGCAATACACAGAATCGGTCGCACAGAGTAAGCTGGTCTTTTCGGTGGTGATTGGTGTGCCATTGTACATTACGCTCTCTTATCAAGTATGGAAATATCTCGATTATACGTTGGTGGGTCTACTACTTGCAATGTTGTTGATCCCATTGTTGGCTTGGTATCACATGGCATTGGTGGATAAGCGATATGATATGCTAAAACAAGTGGTGGCATCATGGCGTATCTGTGTTGCAGTTACTTCAGGAGCTATTGGATTGGATGCTCTCCCAAGACAAGAATTAGAAGATGCAGTTCATTTGAGACGATGGTGCCGTGCACAGCTTATTGAAGAATTACATAGCAAGGCCAAGGCGGGTGATTCTCATGCACAATATCTTGTAAAACACATTCCTGACCAGCAATAATCATTCTTGCACGTATATCCTGATCCATATCAACGCATCATAGTGGCAATCATGCATTAGACAACTCCTTCCACTCTCATTTCTTCCACCGCTTATCCAATTAAAAACGACTACAAAATCAACTAGGCATTCACGTGTTCCTGATTCTTTATTTCTTTCTTTCTTTTACAATGAGTCATGTCGACAAGGCAACACTAGCTTCTAAAGCCGTACTCAGTCCTTCCCATCGTGCAACCACCTCCGAACACATTCAAAGTGTCATTGTCACTGCAGCCTTACATGCCACCGACAGTTCTGATCCACCAAATGAATACCTTGCCAACTTGCCGCCTTTGAACGCACAAATATCAGCAAAGAACTTTGTACGTTTTGCTTCACGATGTGGATTTATGTTTGCTTTCCGAGATGCAGTATTGCTACTCCTTAGTTGGGACAAGCCGTTGGATACCATGGTTGCCATGGTGGGATATATCATCGTATGCATGTATCCACGTCTCTTATTACTTGCACCCCACGCTATTCTACTTCATTTATTACTTACGAGCTATCAAAAACAACAAGATTTACTCAAGATCAGGCGTGAAGGATCACCTGAGTATTTACGCAACATGCAAAACTTACAAAACATGATGGGCGAGATCAGTCATTTGTACGACACTGCATCTGCTTATCAGCATTATATTGATTGGTCCGATGAAAAGTTGACCTTGTCGATCTTACAGGCCACACTCGCATCAGCTGTTGCCCTTGGTGTCATTGTATGGTGGATCCCATTAAGATTATGTGCATTGGTTGGTGGATGCTCATTGTTCCTTGCCAATACTCGATTTGCAAAGTACTGCTGGAGAGAACTTGGTCCTGATGCAATGATTTATGCACAAGAAATGTTCCATGGTGCATCCAATTCGTATACCGAGCGACAACAACATCAACAACCTCTGAAACATGTACAACAATCACAAGAACAAGGCACTGGTCAGAATAATGATGAACAAGTTCAAGTATCACTTTATGAGAATCAGCGATGGTGGCCTGGCACTGGATTTGCTCCACAGGTAATACTAATAGTAGAATACTATGGGTATGAAAGGAACTAACATTGCTCGGATACATAGATGCTTGAAGGAGAGCGCAATCCATGGTCGGATTTATCAGGTTCAATACAACTACAACCCAAGGAAGATATGGCAGCTCCTAAAGGATATCGATGGTCACAAGACAATTGGCAGCTTGATACAACGGGACCGTGGATTGATGATGTACTTGGAATAGGTAAATCAAGAGAGATGATCAATATCACATCCATTAGATGACTTAACATTTTGCTTATAGAGTTTCTCGTATCGCCTGAAGAAGGAGGATGGGTATACACAAACAATCATTGGGAATATGAAGGAAAGAACAATGGCAAGGATCGGCAAGGGCGTTTAACAAGACGACGACGATGGATTAGAAATTGTATACGAACCACAAACGAGATGCTTTAATTGTTCTCTTCTGCCAAAATCAAATACAACTATGCTATATATCTTTTTTGTTTGCATTTTCTTGAGTAAGTTAAAGAAAAAATGGGTTGGGTGAGAGGATTGGGTGGAGGTAGATGGGATCTCTCTAGTTGGGAGCACTGTAATACCGGATGGTACGATCAAGACCAGCAGCCAAAAGAGAATCAGCCATAGGCGATGCCCACTTGACACCAGTAATATCAGCTGTGTTATCGTTAAAGGAAGCTAAAGTAGATCCATCCTTGGCCTTGAGAATACGAACACCAGAACCACCCACAGCCAAGTATTGACCATAGTAATCGAATGAAAGCGAGTTGATCTTGAAACCATCATCCAAAGTGAAAGACTTGGTGTTGCTCAACTTGCGGAGATCCCAAATCTTGACAACGTTATCTTCAGAAGCAGTAGCAAGGATGTAACCATTCTCGGAGAAAGCCAAAGAATTGATCTTGCCAGTGTGTTCACCAAAAGTGGCAGCAATGGATTGGGACTTGACATCCCAAATACGAACAGCAGAATCAACGGTACCAGCACCCAAAATCATACCATCAGGATGGAATTGAATAGACGAGTAGCCTTCATATAGATATACGTTAGTGATCCTATTATATAAAGAACTCTTTTTCTCCTTTGCATTTTTACCTGATGTGTATTCTGGATCCACAGCATCAACAATAGACTTGCCAGACTCGAAGTCATAGAACGACCATTTGCTATCCAAACCACAGCTGACAAAGTAGTCCTTGCTAGGATGCACCGCCACACCAGTTGCTTCACCAGCATGTGCATTAATGTTGTGACCGACATGATAACCTATATAACGTGTTGTATCCTTCATCAATACATGTACTCTTGTTTCACATTGTTCAAGTGATCACTTACCCTTGCTTCCACCAGGCACCCAAACACGCACATGCTTATCAGCACTTGCACTCAATGCAACATCATGCTCGACCTCTTGACCACGGAATTTGACACAAGTAACCTTCTTGGTATGACCAGTGAGATTGGCCAATACCTTCTCCTCAGCCTTGTTGTAGATTTGCACATGCTTGTCGTTACCACCAGTAAGAATCAATTGACCACTGTGATCAAGATCAACGGCAGTGATACCAGTAGAACGTGCCGAGTGCATGGAAGGAATGGTAGATGATTCAGTAAAGGTCTTGATCGTGTCAATGGATGTGTGTTCAGTGGGTGGCTTTCTCTTTCGGCGACCTTGTGAAAGACTATAAACTATGTGTGAATCACCTTTTCCCTTTTCATCATAGAATATGTTTTACCTCTCACTTGTTTCGTTGATCTTGTTGACAACATCATTTGGCAAAGCTGAAGTGTCAACATCCATGGCTCCCTTGTCAGTTTCCTCTGCAGCAGCAGGTGCTGCTGCGGTAGTGGTACCCAAATGAGCTTGAACATTGGCAAGTGCCCTATACACCTATAAGTAACCATGCAATAAGACTGATCTTTTTTCAACCTACTCTCGTGCAGAATCGCGTTCCTTCTTAAGACGAGCAATGACACGCGTTGCTGCATCGTTTTGGTACAAGGCATGGGATAATTCTTGTCTTACTTGCTGATATTGTTGCTTCAAAGTAAAGGATTCGAGCATGACACTATCCCACTCGTTTTGCAATGATGATAACAACGATGGTACAGAAGACAACTTGGGGGGTCGCGGTCGCACCGTCTCAGGATCTGAAATATCACCATGACAATAAACGTCAGAAAATCAACCATCTCGATGCCAACCGTGTCCATCCACTTACTGGCTTTAACAGAAACCAAATCATCGTTTGTGAGTTCCTCGCCAGTGATGGGATCTTTGCAGTGATCCGCAATGTACTTTTCAATGAGTCGTTTTTCAAACAGATGACCTGATTTGACAGAGACTACAGGCTCTTCAGGTGCTTCTCCCGAGACTAGAATGGAGTGTTACATGTGAGCGATCGTAGTGCGTGATACGTGTGTTGAGATTCTTACTGGCGCAGAACATGATTTATGGGAGAGAAGTGAGAGTGAATTGAGTGAGAGAAAAAGTGAACAGGCAGCGGTGTCGATGAGCTTCTCTTTCCCAGCGAATAACGCGCATTCACATTTGACCTTCCCAGTCACATCGCTTTGACTTGTGAAATAGTATCCCATCCCACACATGATCTTATAATTGCATTGGATACAAGGTGCCAAGAACCTAACTAGAATTCCATTCAGTGATATCTTTATGCTTATGATTGTTCACGCTTGGATCAAAAGTAGCTGTCATGGTCCTCATTCGTTAAATATGGATGATCATGCATGGATAACGTAAACGAACCTGTGTGTGTGCGTAAAGTGCTTGTGGGAGAGTGTGTATCATGCATGCAATTTCATCATCACTGTCTAAGACTTCACTCAAGCGCCCCTTTTCAATTCGATTGTTCTGGGAAGAAAAATGGTTCTCTGAAATCACATGACGTTGCTGCTAATTTGTGAGACTTTGTTTCCTTGTAAAAGATACAAACCGCCTAAAGGAAAAGTTGATACGATATGATTGAGAGCAAAGTGATAAAACAAAATGACATTTAAAGTCAATGGTGGTTTTTTTCTTTCGAAAACGAGAAATGTGATAAAGACCCAAAACACAAGATGAGAGAAGCAAAGAACTGAAGACAATGATGATAAAGGTTTAGCAATCATGTCATAGGATACCACCGCTCCACGCCCCATGAGGGAATATAACAGCTTCCGAGAACAAAGTATATTTCACTATCCCTTCATCTCAATTTTTAGTGTTCGCCTATATACACACCGCACAAGCCCACCATTCTCAACCAAACCAACTATACTTGACCATTCGCTTGCAACGTACAAATAATGTTTATAGTAGTGTCTGCTAACATAGGAAATGTATAAATGGCTATTGTAAAATGTAAAAAAGAATATAACGAGAAGGAATGCGGGGGAACTCAATTACTGAAAGCAGTTCATGGCATGGGCATGTATTAAGAGCCACTTTTGGTTCAATGGCTGATGAGCTGCTGGTAAATTTATCATATGAGTGGATGTAAGGTTGAAATCATTATATTGGTGGCAGTAAACATTCTTCAATTGCTACACTTTATGGATGATGACTAGCTCAATCTACATATTCTTTTGGCAAATGCTTGGTTCTTGGTTTTCACCCATATAAGCACTATCCGCAAAGGTGATCTGTGAGATATAGCGAATTGCGTATCATATGCAGAAGACTCTACCTTCAATCTGATGAAATTCTCGATGACCTTCAACCGATCATCAATTTCCTGAATCATGTGAATGACAGTCGAACAAGCTTCCACAGGGGAAAAGCGTGGACACTATAAAGAGTGTGTTTCTTGAATGTAACTGCTGACGCTGAATGAAAAGCTATCGTGTAAACTTGGTGATATGTGGTGGTAGATTCCAAGCGCTTCAGCAGGGTGTTTAGGTTGTGGTAGTTACTGATCTTGCTTTAACCAAGGGAGATGCCTTTACACAGAACATTCAAAGAGCCTGTCCACATTGTCTTTCATTGATGTGCCAACGACGCCAGAGAGCTTGGTTCCTGATCCAAGACAGTAGGTCATTAATTACTCAAAAGACTTGGAATATCTATCACACCTAAAAGAGCTACTGTTAATGCACCAAAAATCAGTGGTTGAAGGACGTGTGAGCTTACCAGATAAATGTGAATAAATCCGTTTCAGTGCTGGAATAGTTCAAAGCTATCGTATCCATGACTTGGGTCCAATAATGGGTTGCTGTCTGACATTACAATCTCTTTGTCAGCTTCCATCTCCTTTCTGCTGAGGAATTCAAGACATATCAGATGTTGATTTCTTGTTACAGTATTGACGAGTTGTCGATTATTGGATGAACCTGCGCGTAATGCATGGATGATTGGAAACGAGAATTTTCCCTTCGTTAAGCCTTTCCAGGAACCTTGTTTTTCATATGATGGAATAAACGTATTAGCACGTCACTCCATGTTGTCACCCCGTTACATGGAATTGGATCCCAATGGTATTAATCAAATGTGCGTCGTCACTAGAAGATATCACATCAATGAAAACTTCGCACTAGATTTTGCTCATATCCTTACATTTGGTGCTGATGACTTCTTGCATAAAACGCACAGCTAATGAAAATAGCTCGCTGATTCCTAGATGAAAACCTTCAGTATTGATATACACCATCCTTGCAATTGTTCACGCTTACTTGCCATTGTTGATCATATTCTTCCTCAATGGGGCATTGCTGTGTGCCACACCAAAGCAATTCGACACACTGGATATGAGGAGATAGGATCTTAGTGTAAATGTTATCATGTCAAGCTGATCCAGCTTACCAAGTTCTCTTAGGCAAGAAAGTAAACATATTGACAGAGTTGATTGTATGAGATACACGACAAAGTTACTATGTGCACACCGAAGCACTGCATCGCCTTGAAGACCATCGATACTATGGGCACGTGACAATACGCAGTAAGTGACAAACCACCCAATGAGTACCATTCCACCACTTACATTAGATCTGCTGTATTACCATTTGAACAACATTCTTAATAGCTGCAAGCTTCGCAGGAGGTATACGTAACCAGGCATCAAACGCAGCGATCAACATTGTAGCAATGTCCTCTCAAACCGATTGCACGAATAATGGAACGTCCCAGCAAGATCTAAAAGTTGTGTGAGATTGTTGCACTGATACTCGATATTTAATAGCTTACAGCGTTGTCATGTTGCTGGAAACTTGTAGGATTACTTGCAGAATGGGATTCATGTATGCCACAAGGAGGAAAGGGGAAATCAACCAATGCCGACGATCACAATGCAGCTGAAATTGGTGTCACTGCGATAACTCAATCAAATCCAGCACCCTATTTAGATAATCTTAAAAGTGCTTATCCTAAATGCAATTGTCATATTCCACTCCAATAAACTGTATGGTTCCGTTAATGATGTCTTTTATTTCTAAGCGATATCTCCACTGTTTCATTATCGATACACACTCGTTACAATCGTGAGCCATCTTCGTTCATAAACGAAATGTTGATATACATTCCATCTTCCACCATTAGCACCAGCGATACTTGATCTATCGATAGGATGATGAGATATCCATTGTCAATACACAATTCACCCCGAGTGGCATGGTTTATACACAAAACAAAAGTACTGAGCATTCAACCCTTCTGACACTTCAATGTTTATGCCCGTATAGACGAGTGGTCCCATACACAGCTGCATATCATGCATATAATAAATAAACAAGAGGAGGAGTATAAGATCATTGCAGATGTGAAAGGCTCTATGAATCAGAAATTTACACACTTGATGACGAAAAGCTACGTATGAACATAATCGGAAGCTAGATTAAATCTTGTGTACAAAGCATTTTGCAATGTCAGTTATTGATTTTTTTTTGTATTAAGCAATGGCAGTTATTGAATCTGAATACAGCTTCATTCCTTGTGTTACGTAGTAGTGGTCCACGACATCTATAAACTCGGAAGACTTGGCGTTGCTTCCGAAGTTTACACCCACGCACGTTGCTCAACATGCTGTTCATTACTAGCGCAAGATACCATTCACCATACTGATATTGTGTTCATCGATCGATTGCTTCATTGCACCAGCTTAGAGTGTGTTCTTGGTGGGCTAGTAGGAATCGAAGGTAGCTCGGTGTTTGCTCATGTATGGAAACTTTTTTTCCTGCTTAGCGGATGTGATCTGCTTCTTACATGTCACAAACCCTGACTCAAAGCATCACACATTTTCCAATTCTCACAACCTTTCTTTTCCACTTTCATAACATGACTTGCGACACTGATGAATCCATCGATTCTTACAAAGTATGCAGGTGCATAATATCCCAACACACTTGAAATGATATTCATGTTTTCTTTAGATCAGGATAAGCTCAGAGAATTCCTTGGATGAACACGTGAAACAGCGCTTTGAAACAGGGCTTAGTGCACTCTTAGCCGATCCATACTTTTTGCTTCTCCATGTGCCAGAAAATGGAGCCAAAATGCAGATTGTACAACCTGCTAAGAATTCATATCATCGGGAACGCATGGTGAAAAGAATCAATGAAGCGAAAGGCATTCCATCCTTTTACTACGCGTTGTCACACCTTTGGAAAATTTCTAAAGATGATCCCCATTTATGGGAAGAAATTGGTGATTACGTGAATGACTTGGATGAACAACCTGCTAAGCCTGTTTCGATGCGTCCTGAAAAACGCGATACACTTCTGGGACTACTCAAAGATCATCCTGATAGCTATTGGTGGATTGATGTGCTGTGTGCTCGTACCGATACGCCATTGGATATTATGGGCGATATTTACCGCTGTTGTCTCGAGTGTATTGCGATGATCGACTGTGAACCTAGTCTATTATCAAAGCTTCACACTGAACCGAATAAGAGAAAGGAGTTTATTGACCCTGATTGGTACGATGAGATGGCTGAACCAACTCCAGAAGATCTCTTGTCTTTGAAGCAGCAATATGGCAAGCACCCTGAACTGATTTATCACTTGGCCAAATTGCAGCAAAGTGAATGGTGGAAACGTGTATGGACCTGGCAAGAGATGGCTCTTCCCTTTGGCGATGTGCGCCTTATGGCGGAAACAGACACTCAGGGGCTTCAAAGGGACACAATAACAGTGGATGATCTAGTGAACAGTTTCATAAACGCAATGGACATTTTTCTCTATATGGACAAAAGTAGGTCATATGTGATACTCAAAGTACCATCAATGAACACTACTAATACATTAACCAGCTGACGGCTTGGATTTCTTTGATGTCGATGGTGCCAAAGATTTCAATCAGCCATGGATGGAGGAGATATCTCAAGCCAGAGTTTTTAACAAGCATAATGTCAAAAAAAGCCATGCATATCGATATTTTTTCCTACTTGCAACACTTAGTAGATCTCTTAGACGTTGCATGGATCCTGTTGATTATGTCTATGGTGTACTTGGCATGTTAAATATCAAAATCCCAAGGATGACTGAGCCGAAAGCAGTTTGGCAGATTTTCTTGTCTGAGCTTGATAAGCACATGGAAACGGCTGGTATTAAGAACCAGTTGATCTATATGGGCAGATACGGCTATATAAAAATTATTGGAGTCGACCGATCCGACGAAATCGATTTACATGAAGTTGAATCTATGGGTCATGTATATCGTGGTATTTTGAGGACCAAACATATATATTCTGACGAAGAATAAAAATAAAAGATTACTCCCAAGGATAGAGAGGACGATGTGCTTCATGGTGAACGAAGATTTTTTGTTATGATCATGGTGATATTGTTGCATTATTAAAGTGAGGCGGGTGTAAATGATTGACCAATTTGGATCACGTGCATAGGTATGTCAGGTCGTGTATGTAACACGCAATCGAGGAGAAATTATGCATTTCCATATTGATTGGATTCACCTAGTCGAGCATGATAAACACCGTCTTTGCAGCGATTCAAATGTTCCCCAACGTGCCCATAAAACAGATGATATTATAAAGATTATGCTTCACACTCCAGTATACCATCTTTCCCTGCATATTGCCGTCAATCTCGATTTGTTGACTGTATCATTGTATGTGATTATCAGTGAATTCTCACACGTTTGGAATATAGTTACTGCTGCTGATGACGGTAATGTTGTGCTTGGGATGCTTTGCCAATGGAGATCTTGATACACACTATGTATGTAGAGCGTATCTCTGCTCAATTTGCGTACTGGCTTTGTATTATCCTTTTGTTCATAAGCTGAACATGAAGGTTAATGCGTAATTATGTGATCTATTGAATGGCTGCATGCTGTAACACACAATGTTAGCAACTTTACAACATTTTGAACTTGATGGTGACCCTTAACTTTATATCTGTAATGGCCATAGCCAATTCTGAAAGAGACATCACTAATGTCGGTATTCACATATATGGAAGATAACGAATGAATGACAGAGCAGAAAATGTAGTGATGCTGTGGCCATACATGAAGTTCGTAGGCAATGTACCGTAAGATCATGCGTGTATTCAGCAAGCAGATTGCATTGAATTTGGTGGTATGGTCTTCATATTGTTAAATTTGATAGAATGTCAGCTTTCCTAGGTAACATTACGGGAGATAGCTACATTGATGAAAATTCAGATCCATATAACAATGATCCTATTTGCATTTTCACGGGTAAATTATCACAATGACGAACACGACAATGAGAGTAGGCTAAAAATGAAAAGCTAAAAATGGCTACAAGTACAGTGCAGTATTAGCTCACAATGAGATTTATCCACCTTGGTACGCATAAGCTATATTTGGGTTCACAGCGTATAGCGTGCATGTCACTTTACATAATTGTGTTGAAGTGTATATCATCGTCGATGGTTGTAATACACTTTCGTCAAGTACATGGGTCATATTCTCCACAGCATTCTTCACTAGTATTTCTCAAGCTTAATTCACGTGACACAATCCATCCTTCCTGCTGAGATTGCTCTTTCATTGCGCTTGGTTGGTCTCATCCATCAAAACCATTCCCTATCCAGTATCTTGATTGATGGCATCATGTAGTCGTCGTTGATATGTTTTCCTTTTTCATGCACTTTTTTGTCATCATCGGATGCACACCAACCATCTAGTTAAGCACACCTTATCAAATGCACCATGTTGCTGCCGTTAATATAAACTTTTTAAGATGTCATTACAGGAGTCAAATATCACAATGAACACTATGATGATAATGGGAGCAGGATAAAAATGAAAAGCTAGAAAGAATCACAATGAAAATCAATACACATGTCGGCTTCCATTCACATGAATAGTATCAGCCATGATATGCACCAAAAACTTGGGCAAACAACCAAGGAGTTTAATAGAGGAACGAGATATGTGCAAGTAAAGTAGGCGACAACATCTTTGTTAATATGAACATTATGGGCGTATGAATGTGCGCTCGTAAAGAAAGATAAGGGGGATGTTGCATGACTTGATTAATTGGGTGGTCTAGATGTGATTGATTGTTCATGCATAAGCCAATAACTGGCATAACCATAATAGAGAAGGTGATATATCCATCATCGAACCATGACGTTTATTTGTAATCACAGTATTTTATATATCTATCTATCACTTGCTGCTATTGTAAACACAATTCGATTAGAAGGAGATATGCCATTGTTGTCAGGGTGTGATTGGGCATAGGGACCACTACCACCACAGATCCCATGGGTGGATATTACGGCTTCCTCATTTTACCCAGTGCATCAATGTATCGACGTTGCGTTTTCATCAGGTTGAAATCCTTGTCGAATATATCCATTTCTTTCACAGCCTGCATTTCATATTTGCACCAGTAAAAATCAAATAAATCGGAAGTCTTGCTTATAGCCATAAGACCAGGAATCACATATTCAATGAAGAAGGTGCGCTCATGGTCACAGATCTGGTAACCGGACGAATGGCTAAGTAGATGGTATCCAGTGAGAACGTACTTGACAATCCGGAGAAACTTTGCAGTTGCTTCATTAGATTCAGGATACTGGCTCGACCATAGTGTCTCTGGAAAGCAATCATGCGGTACATTCTTTAAGGTATCATTGATAAAGTCGAAGACACCAAGCTCAACTAAAGATCTGTTGCCACGTTGCTTATCTTGTTCGATTTTGTAGTCTACAAGCATCAACGAATCACCAGTCATGGCAAAGGTGGTGGCGAAAACAAAGTACTCCTTTAACGCATCTAAATGCGATTGTGTAACCTTTGGCCGGTGTGGACTGTGCTGGGTTGCACGAGAAGGTGTGCGAATGGTATATGATTTTTGGCCGTGTGTCAAAACCAGTTGTGTCTATTATTACGACAGGTAAATATAATATGTAGATTTGAGCATTGAAGGTACATACCGGCTGATGATTCGCTCGTCGAATTTCGTCCAGTGGTTCAACATCTTGTGAAGCATTATTGGAGGAGCCAGTACGTGACTATTAGAAAAGGAAAGGGGTATTAACATTTCAAGACAATGAATCAATCTTTAAAGCTTTACCGATGATGGGGAATGGATATATACATTCTTATCTTTGCATACTTCGCTCTCATCCTTGTTTTCAACAACCTTTCGCTTTTTGACCTACAACGGAGCCAAAGCAAGATTAATAACCAAGCATCGAACAAAATAGAACCCTTTTTACTTACTATCTGTTTGATGCTGTTTGTATAGTTACCACCATTGTTGTGGATGTTGATATTGTCAGCAACTTGCACAGGGCGCTCTGGCTTATTTACAATAGGTTGTGCCAAACCAAAGGACTTTATAGATCGTAGCGTCTAAAATATCAAGGGGATATACAGGATTAGAAAAACACGTAGGATGATAGTGTTGAAATAAAGATACCTCCAACTTGGCTTTCATTGTTGGAATAGCAGCTACACCCTTTTCTGACGGCTTGTTCTCGTTCTCCAATACTGATAGATCGTTTACAATGCGCTCACACAAGTTGTTCAATCCTACGTTCTGACACTGATCTTCATATCTCTTTAACGCGTCTAGTATGCACCATTGCTTTGGGGACACTTTGTGGAAGTAATCGCAGGCTGTCATGTTTGAAAAGTGAGGGGACAGCGAAAACGCAGCAACATGCACGCTTGTGGAGTTCGTGTAACGGACAGTGTGTGTATAATAATCCAGTGTCCTTTTCAGGCCGATTGCACGAATAGTGAGAAGTTCCAGCAAGATTTAAAAGGTGTGTAAGGTTGCTGTACTGATTCTCGATACGTAATAGCTTACAGGGTTGTCATGTTGCTGGAAACTTGTAGGATTACTTGCAGAATGGGATTCATGTATACCAAAAGGAGGAAAGGGAAATAAACCAATGCCGACGATCACAATGCAGCTGAAATTGGTGTCACTGCGATAACTCAATCAAATCCAGCACTCTATTTAGATAATCTTAAAGTGCTTATCCTAAATGCAATTGTCATATTCCACTTCAATAAACTGTATGGTTCCGTTAATGATGTCTTTTATTTCTACGGCGATATCTCCACTGTTTCATTGTCGATACACACTCATTACAAGCGTGAGCCATCTTTGTTCATAAAACGAAATGTTGATATGCATTCCATCTTCCACCATTAGCACCAGCGATACTTGATCTATCGATAGGATGATGAGATATCCATTGTTGATACACAATTCACCCCGAGTAACATGGTTTATACACAAAACAAAAGTGCCGAGTATTCAACCCCTCTGACACTTCAATGTTTATGCCCGTAAAGACGAGTGGTCCCATACACAGCTGCATATCATGCATATAATAAATAAACAAAAGGAGGAGTATAAGATCATTGCAGATGTGAAAGGCTCTATGAATCAGAAATTTACACACTTGATGACGAAAAGCTACGTATGAACATAATCGGAAGCTAGATTAAATCTTGTGTACAAAGCATTTTGCAATGTCAGTTATTGATTTTTTTTGTATTAAGCAATGGCAGTTATTGAATATGAGCACAGCGTCATTCCTTGTGTTACGTAGTAGTGGTCCACAACATCTATAAACTCGGAAGACTTGGCGTTGCTTCCGAAGCTTGACATCCACGCGCTTTGCTCAACATGCTGTTCATTACTAGCAACAAGATACCATTCACCATACTGATATTGTGTTCATCGATCGATTGTTTCTTTGCACCAGCTTAGAGTGTGTTCTTGGTGGTCTAGTAGAATGGAAGGTAGCTCGGTGTTTGCTCATGTATGGAAACTTTTTCCCCTGTTCAGCGGATACGATCTGCGTCGTACATGTCACAAAACATAACTCAAGGTACTATGCGTTTTCCAATTCTCACCTTTCTTCTCCAGTTTCATAACATGTGGTTTTCGAAAAGTTTATGGCACACATTGACGACAATGATTTCCGACACTGATGAATCCATCGATCCTCACAAAGTACGTAAGTGTATAATATCGCAACGCATTTGATATGATATTCATGTTTCTTTTTAGATCAGTATAAGCTCAGAGAATTCCTTGGACGATCACATTAAACAGCACTTTGAAAAAGGGCTTAGTGCACTCTTAGCTGATCCATACTTTTTGCTTCTCTATGTGCCAGAAAATGGAGCCAAAATGCAAATTGTGCAACCTGCTAAGAATTCATATCATCGAGAACGCATGGTGAAAAGAATCAATGAAGCGAAAGGCATTCCATCCTTCTATTACACGTTATCGCACCTGTGGGGAATCTCTAAAGAGGATCCCCAATTATGGGAGGAAATTGGTGAATACGTAAACGACTTGGATGAACAACCTGCTGAACCTGTTTCGATGCGTCCTGAAAAACGCGATACACTGCTTGGGCTACTCAAAGATCATCCTGATAGCTATTGGTGGATTGACGTGTTGTGTGCTCGTACTGATACGCCATTGGATATTATGGGCGATATTTACCGCTGTTGTCTAGAGTGTATTGCCATGATCGACTGCGAACATGGTTTACTATCAAAGCTTCACACTGAACCGAATAAGAGAAAGGAGCTCCGTGACCTTGATTGGTTATATGCGCTGATGAAACCGAGTCCAGAAGATCGCTTATATTGGACGCAGATTTATGAAAAAAGTCCTCAACTGCTTTACCACTTAGTCAAATTGCAGCAAAGTGAATGGTGGAACCGTGTATGGACCTGGCAAGAGATGGCTCTACCCTTTGGCGATGTGCGTCTTATGGCGGAAACAGGCACTCAGGGACTTCAAAGCAACACAATAACGGTGGATGATCTGGTGAACAGTTTTATAAATGCATCGGACATTTTTGCCTATGTGCATAATAGTAGGTCATATGCGATAATAAAAACACCATCAACAAACAATACTAATAAATTAACCAGCTGATCGCATAGATCCCGGCACTGTCGATGGTTTGGAAGATTTACCTGTTGCATGGATGGAGGAGATATCACAAGCTAGAGCTTTCAACAAGCATGATGTAAAAAAAAACCATGCATTTCAATTTTATTTCCTCCTACGTTCACTGGGTAATTCCACTAGACGTTGTAGGGATCCTGTTGATTATGTCTATGGTACACTTGGCATGTTAAATATCAAAATCCCAAGGATGACTGAGCCGAAAGCAGTTTGGCAGCGTTTCTTGTCTGAGCTTGATAATTACATGGATACGGCGGACATTAAGAACGAGTTTATCCGATGGAAAGGTGAAATTTCAAAGATTATTAGAATACAAGAGTCTGCATACGAGATCGATTTACAAGAAGTTGAATGTATGGGCAATGCATACTTTAAGCTTTTGGAGACTGAATATGTATCTTCTGATGAAGAATAAAAGTAAAAGATTATTCCCAAGAATAAAGATGCGCGATGCGCTTGATGGTGGATAAGAAATTTTCATGATGTGATCATGGTGATATTGTTGCATTATTAAAATGAGGCGGGTGTGATGATTGACCAATTTGGAACATGTACACAGAGATGTGAGGTCGTGTATGTAACATGCAATCGAAAAGAAAGTATGTTCTTTCACGTTTGTTATCTAGTATCTTGGTTGATGGCATCATGTAGTCGTCATTGATATGCTTTCCCCTTTTTCATGCACTTTTTTGCTATCATCGGATGTATGCCAACCATCCGGTTAAGCGCACCATATCAAATGCACCATGTTATTGCTGTTAATGCAAACTTTATAAAATGTCATTACAAGAACCAAATATCACAATGAACACTACGATGATAATAGGATCAGGATAACAAAGAAAGCTAGAATGAATCACAATGGAAGTCAACACACATGTCGGCTTTCATTCACAGGAATAATATCCACCATGATACACACCAAAACTTGAGCAAGCGACCAGCAGTTCTAATGAGGGAAAGGGATGTGTGTAATTAGGCGACAACATCCTTGTTTATATGAATGTTGTGGCCGTGTGAATATCTGTGCTCACAAAGACCGATAAGGGGGATGTTGCATGACTTGATTAATTGGGTGGTCTAGCATGAGTGATTGTTTGTGCTCGACCAAGTTGACAAGAAACTTGCCCCAAGGGATGTTTTCGGGCGTTGCACTGCGATAATATGCAGCAACTTTATATCCATCACAACAACTCTGTCATGCGTTGACTAGATTTTCCGTATAAACCATCTACTAAGGTAAAATACTGATGGGATATCACAGCGTCAATCCTCTCACTTGTTTATATTGTAGCGAAATGTCAAATCTTGGACTTGTAATTTGGACGATACAATGTTTACTCACTATTGATGTTGGGTACCCAGGTAACAAAAGGGATAGGGTGATTTGTTGTGAAAGAATGGTTGATGATTGAATGGTTGATGATTGAATGTTCAACTTGTAGTGAAGCTGAATGACACGGCTAGATTCATTGTGGATGATGCTGCCTTCTGAGCAACTATTACACCACACCAGGAAACTCGAACATCGCAGCACAGTGTGCATGACATGATATACAATAGCAGTTTCGACAAACCTAGATTTCAATCACGTATTACCACATCATGTTGAATATCAGTTTATATTATTGAAATCGAAGCAAGTTTCTGAATTGATAGCTTTGGAGAATGAGTGTACCACTTGCATGTGTTTATTGAACCAATGATTACTGGGTCAATTCAAAAGATCAAGGACTTGTGGATTGGACTATGGAGATATGAAGAATGAGCATCAAACACCATATGCGATAGATTTGGGAACTGGATGTGCAGCAGCAATAACGATTACTTGATTGGATGACCGAGAGCATCAATGAAACCACAATGATGATAAACAAAGACAATATAGGGATATCAATTGCATTTGACGGGTGGTGTTCAACAATCCCTTATCCTCGACTAATGCACAGGGAACGCTGCTACGATTATGCTATGATACTCAGCATTATTAATGACGGTCGACAACACTGATTCGTTACCAGATGATACAATGGACATAGTGACATACATTAGAAAATCACATACATATTGCAGTACGTTTCATTCAATGAATCTTTCTGTGAGATATAACATGAAAAACTTCAGAGCGTGTTTATGGGTTACGTGTATCATGTGATTACTTTCGTCATTGTTTGTACATGAAAGAGGAGAATTAGGGTTGGGGGGATTATATTCGAACCACATTGGTTTGGATGGGTAAGGAAGGCTGGGGTGCGCGAATGATGCACCCTGGAAGCGAACATGTATCATTTTTTAGGCGGATGAACCGAGTTTTATTTCAGCATAAAGAATATAGTGAACATGTATGATGCTGATATTGTCAGCAACTTGCGCTGGGCTCTGCGTGATTCACTTAGGTTGTGCCAAACCAAAGGATTTTATAGATCGCAAGGTCTAAAATATCAAGGGGATATATAACATTAGAAAAACACGTAGGATGATAGTGTTGAAATAAAGATACCTCCAACTCGGCTTTGATTTTTGGAATAGCAGCTACACCTTTTTTTGACGGCTTTTTCTCGTTCTCCAATACTGATAGATCGCTTGCAATGCGCGCACACAA
The DNA here is from genome assembly GCA_025094155.1 of Lichtheimia hyalospora FSU 10163. NCBI lineage: Eukaryota > Fungi > Mucoromycota > Mucoromycetes > Mucorales > Lichtheimiaceae > Lichtheimia > Lichtheimia hyalospora. The sequence goes on from PTRB01000205.1 coordinate 21,768, forward strand.
GTTGTTCAATCCTACGATCTGGCACTGTTCTTCATATCTCTTTAATGCGTCTACGATACACCATTTCTTTGGGGATACTTTGTGGAAGTAATCGCAGGCTGTCATGATTAAGAAGTGGGGAGAGAGTGAAAGAGGACCAGCATGCACGCTTGCGGAGTTTGTGTAACTTACAGTGCCTGCATAATAACCCAATCTCATGCGTAATGGATCGTATAGTAGCTCATGCGAAACACCTGTTATAGATAACTGTGCGAGTTCACCATACCGTTATGGAATACTCTCTCGGATGAAGTGAATGCGCTTAGGGTAGATACCACTGACAGCCGCTTATAGTATATAATTTAAATGGATCATGGTATATAAACCATATAATGTCTTTGCATTTCAAGTAACATGTCCAATGATGTTCTTTAATTCAAAGATTCTGCAATGATTTCTACAGCAGCAGATGAAAGTGGATGCCGGCTAGTATGGAAAGAAAACGTGTGGTAGCAAGATGTGTACAGTGGGCGATGGTTATATGTGTAGGTGATTGTGTGTATGTGTGTTCATGTACAAGATTACAGCATGACGAGACCGACCTTGTTCTTTGACACATCAGGGATTTGCCAATTGTACAAATAAAAGTTGAGAAGACCATCACCAGGGCCAAACTTGAGATCCTGGACAAATAGCGAGTTTTCCATCAAATCGAGTGCATTGAACACATCAAAGTCGGCCTAAACAAAGAATAAGTTTCATGTTCCATCCACCTATTCCACAAATATTTTACCTTTCTGGCATACATCATTGCATCCTTTGCCAATTCAGTCAATCGCTTCTTTAGGAACTTTTGTTCTTCCTCCTCATCCTTCTTGAGTTCTTCAGGTATATCGACAGCATAATAGAACATGTAAGCAGCATTCAATGTCTTGTGCTTGGGATTATTGATGACAGAGCTTGGCAAAGAGTAGAATGAGAACATGTCGGTGATCTTTTTGCTTTCAGGATTCTAATCAAGAGAATGGATCAATATATTTCTTAATGCGTACTTTTTCTTTATCCAATGCATACCTCGACAACATAAGTCCATACAACATCCTTGTGAGGTAGAATCCAGTGCTTGACATCATCATCGGTTTGGAACACAGGCGCCACATCATATCGATTCAAGAACTTGTTGAGTAATTCACGCACCTGTGGTACATCCTCCTCGCGCATTTCACGAATGCCAGAGATACCAGGCTGATCAGCGACCTTGTAATGCTTGATCATGCGTGCAAGAGTCCATTTTGGAGGGATACGTGCAAAGTTACATTCGACCAATTTCTTTGGGTTGAGAGAACGGTGGAAATAGCTATATACGGATATCACACGTTAACCATCAAACTATCCCCAACATCCTTTATCATCATTACTTACCGACAAGTAGCAACAGGCTTGGGAAGAACAACACCAGCTGTGTAAGCTGCTTGGAAAATTCCCTCCAAATGACTACGACGCGTGATTTCGCGAATCAACACAGGAGCCAAACGCTTGGAGCGAAGTTTCTTGTGCACACAAAGGAAGTTGATCTCGGTCATGCTGGTGGTGCTATATCCAAGATATATATGTCAGTGTCTTAATCCATTATAAGATCCAACCCAAACTTACACATCATAGGTACGAATATCAGCAGGCACACCACTAATAAAAGCAACCAGTTTCTTGTTGGCAGCTACGCGTACACCGACATGCCATGACTTTCGCCAGTGAGGTGGTTGTAATGCCCTGAATAATAGAAGCGTGAGAACAAAACCACGTCTTTCAATCCATGAAACTTACCACTTGAGAAACGCGGCTGAATAATCGAATCGAAACTGAGCATCATCATCTTCGACATAGTTGAGCGTCAATAGCGTATAAAGCTCCTTGAGCTACATTATCCAATCACTCGCATTTAGCTTTTTACGCACATACTGTGTTAATAACCATACCTGGGCTTCGTCAGTAACATCCACTTCACACCACTCGAACTCCTTGGGAAGTGTAGGAGGATCTTTGGTTACTTGATCAACAGGGACAGATGGTTCAATAGGACCAATTTCAGAGACTTCCTCGCCTTTTAAGAATGCAACTCAATGTCAGTAACAAGAATTGTTCAATTGTAAGAATGACGTACCATGCTTGGTGACAGGCTGGGTATTCCAGAAACGATGTTCATCCATTGGTTTGGGACCACCGCTGTTGCCTTCCATTAAAGCAAGACTACGCATCATGGCACTGAGTTTCGCCTGTAATTCAGCTTGTTTTTGTGGGTCGTTGTTGTCCTTTGTCATTATTGAAATATTGAGTGCTGGAACAAAGAAGGGAAAGGGGAATCAACGGGATGTGTGGAGTACTCTTTTGGCCAGCGACAGCAGCGGGACTGTTGTTCCAATGAAGACGATTCTCATTTGACAGATGTTTTAATGCACAAACGCTTAAAGTAGCATAGTTCCTTTGTTGATTGGTCACTTGACAAGCCATCCATTCCGTTACCATGCCCAATATCCATATCCACCCCACAAACTAAATAGATCGATATCATCCCTTGAGTAGAAGAATAATGGCCATGCTCACTGAAGTTGTACTATTTGATTCAATTAAATAATGTTGGTGCTGATGCATACGTTCACATGTATGATTCATAATGTGATTGCTGAGCAAGATATGTCATCATGGGTTGCCATCGAGTAAACTTTCAAGTTGATGAAACACTATAATGATCACAGAAGGATCAATACATTTGATACACAGAACTACATAATATCCATTCATGATACTGTACTTCAAAACTTGAGTACAGTCTGCAAATCAAAGGAGTTACAGCATTGGAAAGAAAAGTGCGTGACAAGGTTATTTTATATATGCATTCAGGGCGAGAATATCTCATCCCCGGTGCAGTAGAGATCCAGCAATGAATTCAGCAAATGATGAATATATGTGGATTATCAGTCATCTCCAGCTATTTTTCAGTTATAGATATATGCCATCACAAGCATTGACTTTGCATATTACCTCTATCAATCCCAGTATCCCGTTTGCATCAACGATGATTTGAGAACGCACCCACCTAATCGGAGCCAGCTGGTACACCCTGACAATGGCAGATCACTTTGTGATTTGATTGTGTTTGTGCATACAGGTGATCGGTGGCATGGAAAATGCTGTGATACGAAATGGGTGCCATGTTTGGGTGATTGGATCACACCTTGTAAAGTCTTTGATAAAGAACCAGATTCCTTATTTATCTTTTCTTACGAGCACAGAGCTGAATTGGTCGATGATGATTTATTACTATTGGAAGCAATCATCAAAATAAGATATAGTTTGATGTTGATAAATCTCGCCTATATTGTGTTTGAAACAACGAGAGTAAAAAGACAACGGAAAAAAAAATGCTGTGGTTGTTTTATTGACATTGATTGTTACATCACCCTTGTATGGAATACCGCATAATCAAGTTTATGCATAATGAATATTCATTCAATACCAATCACTCTGAGCAAATGTACTATTTCACACCTAATGACTACTGGCAAGTTGTATTACCAGGATATGTCTCGTGTCTTCCTGTAGGGTAAAAGAAAACAAAAGAGGAACCGAGTTATAGGTAATTTCTTACTTTGCTAAGCAGATCTGTCTCAAGTAGTTGAAATGCCGCTTCTTTATGGAAACAAAATCAGATGTCACATCAAGTTGGAACAACCATCAGGGCACTTGTGAGAAGCAAGGCATGGTGTTTATTTGTCCATAGGGTATTACTAAGCACTTGAACAAGCAAGCAAACAATAGGATGTTTCGTTGATATAACTGAAAATGGAAACAAGCGGAAAGTGGAGGGATAAACGAAATGGACGATCCACGGAGAGCGGAATTGCGTATGTCCACGTACACAAACACACACATGTGGTTTCTGATCCGATTCCATGCAACCAACACTCCCCCATGCGTACTTTTTTTTTTATCGAGATCAGTTACGACTTTCTCTTTTAGTAAAGGTCGATCATCTGGTAACCACGCTTATACATGTACGACTTTATCTCACAATGGCACATCATCATATATTATAGCAGTAATAGCAATGTAGTAGAGCAATTTTAAAGAGTAAATCAATCACAGTATCCACGGTGTTGGTTATTTTCTACAATGCATTATGTGTCATCGGGCAGCAACGGGGTCCCCGAGCAAACGGGTAATTGTTCAACACGTTAGGTTTCTCATTTCCATATATATAAGCTGGGACCTGGATGGGTTAAATCCTCTCCGCCAAAAACATCACGCAATCTTTTGTTCCTCCTCTTTTTCCATAACAACAACAACAACACAATGCCAAAGGGTGTCATCTATCTTACTCCTGCACAAGAAGAACGTCGCGACCAACTCGGTTTAGAAGCTGGTTTAAAGGGTGCTGCCATTGGTTTGGGCATTGGTGCATTGGGTTTCTTTTTGGTTTCTCGTCGATCACCCGAGTTTCGTGCCTTGAGCCGTCCCATGCAAGCCATTATGCCTACTGCAGGTAATATATTGGGAGAGAATGATAAAATACATTATACTAAGATAATACATGGTAGCAACGGTGTCTGGTTATCTCTTTGCATCGGATAGAGCTACTAGTGCATATGAAAATGCCAATCTTGGCTACACTGACGAGGATCTCCTTATGCAACTGCAGCATGGTGAGGATGGTCAAGTAAAGAAGACTGGTTTCCTTGCTTATCTCAATGAGAATCGTTGGAGTGTTATTGGTAAGCAGTAATAATACAAAGTGATGATGATGATGGGTGGAAAACTAATCCAATGAATCCATAATAGGTCTCTCATGGGCAGCTTCCATGGTGGGTGCCTTGGGTTACAGTTTCTCCAACCGATACTTGACTACTCAACAAAAAGTGGTTCAAGCACGTATGTACGCTCAAGCAGTGACTTTGGCCGTGTTGATGGCATCAGCTGGTCTTTCAATCTACATGGGTGAAGATAAGAAGCCAAAGGATTTGCCTGATGCTCAATTACGAGCTGTTCTCGAATTGCCTGTTGAGGAAAACAAGCGTGTCACCACCACTACTCCTACTCCTACTGCCAACAACAAGCAACCCATCAACTAGAGTACATATCACATCATATTCCGCCTTACATTCAACACATTCACAACCACCGCACGCACACACCGTATCACACACAACCACACGCACACATTCATAGATAATAGCATGATTGGGAAAAAGAGGATATTTTATATACCAAGCAAGAAAAAGAGACATACTACTTTTTGTAAAACAAAAACAACAAATGTTGACTATGTAAAAGGGATATATCATATACACTTTTTTCGTGGGTAAATGGATAATGGAATCAATCAGATGAAGAGATATATCATATGGTTGTGTGTGTGAGTGAGAGACATGTACAGAATGCACGTGAAAGGGAAAAAACATCTTCTAATCGATATGCAAGATGAGGGGGGGGATATTGTATACAAACGCGACATGATGCGCTTATGTGTGATATGATGGTATGGAGAAAAGAAAATGAAGAATATGAAATGATGTGAATGAAGAAGGTTAATAATGAATCAGTGCATCTGTGGGACGAATGGTAGAAGTGGCAAAGGGTTCAAAGTAAACATTATCATCAAATGTGTTGTATGTCAAATCGTAATCCATGGGTACATCATACCACTGTGGCCATTCAGTCTTGATTTGAGGAAGTTGTTGTTGATCCCAGAATGAGGAGCATGCAGTGGTGGTAGTGGATGAAGAAGAGCAAGATGGGATAGGGGTATCAACAGTAGGTGATGAATAACAAGACGAGGCGGCTGATGAGAAATTGGTCCAAACGCCCAGTTTGTTGTTGTTGTTGTTATTGTTTGTTGTGTCATTGTAATAGAATCCAGTAGTGCCATAAGCTGCTGCTGCTGTGGTAGGTGGTGCCGCTGTAGGATCATCTCGGGAATCACCCTTGTTATTGCCATTGCTGCTATCGCTGCCTCTTTTATCATTGTCATGATCACTGCTGTTGCTACTGTTACCACCGCCACTGTGATCATGTCCATCAGCTCGTGTAAAAGGTCGTTGTCGGCGTTCATGCGTTTTTTTGTGCTGAGCAAGATTGTCGGAGCGAGAGAATCGTTTGCCACATAAGCTGCATAGATAAGGGCGTTCCATGGTATGTGTACGCAAGTGCCGCTTGAGATGTTCAAGTCGTTTGAATAATTTCCCACATGAACCAAGTGGACAAGTATAAAGTCGAGATGTAGGATCATCCACTAAATCACTTGCACGATGATGTCGTTGATGATGATGGTGATGATGATGATGACCATAGTATCGATCCTGTGGTCGAGAATAGCTTGCATGAGAGGAAGAAGTGGTTCTTCTACGACGTTGCTTGTATGTAGGTGATCCTTCAAATAGTGAAAAGTGACCAAATACACTGGATGCCTTGCGTAATACTGGTGATGTGGATGATGATGACATTGAATCATGTTGCCAACTTGGAGTAGTAACAGTGCTGTTGGTGGTGGTTGATAAAAGTGGTGCAGAATGGGATGATGAAAGTGGACGTGGTAGCATGATGGGTTGATCATCTGATGTTGAATGTGGCGAAAATGTACAATGTGCTGTTGTTGGACTATTGCTGGCGGTGTTGTTGTTGTTGTTGTTATTGTCATTGGCAAAACATGCATCCAAATCAAGGTCGCTCAACAAGTGCTTTCGGAATTCGTCAAACATGGCTTGAGTGGTATCCAAGGAAATAGAAATAGCAGGATTGGCAACAGCCATCGATGTTGGTTCGAAACCAAGCTTTTCACGCTTTAGATCACGTTCCAGAGCATCAAGAAAGAGTCGATCATGAGGAACAGCATACCAATGGAACACCTTTTGCTTCTTTTGTGTGCGAATGCAGTTATGCTTGTATAACAAATCAAGGAATGGTGACTTGGGTTCTTCAAGTGTTGCATCTGTACCAGGCTTCAAATTACGCAAATCGCTAAAGACACCTTCTTCGAACTTTTTCAGATTTTGCACAGGGCGACCAAATGCATGAAAGCGAAAGACAAGGCTTCGTACAATATCGGTACCCGAAATGAAGAAGGCACATTTCCACTGGACACAAGAAATGGAATCTCCATTTCCAGAAGGAAGCATATGGCGTTTGATGGGTGGTTCACTCGTAGGCACATCCCACTCGTTTGGTGCTGTTGCCAAAAAGTATTTGAGTTGATTGATCATTTCGAGTCGTTCGTCGACATCTTCTTCGGTGGGAAAAGGCAATCCACAAGTAGTGTCGCGTGATGAGTTGGATGATGCTGATGCTGATGATTGTAAAGGTGATGTAGGTGGTGAGGCGGTCATATCGCTCGTATGTGTAGCTCTGAATATTGAATCCATGTTAGTTCTACTAGTAATGACACATGCTTGACATGTCAGTATACTTGCCTTTGTATACGCTGTAATCAGCTGATAGAGATATGTGTGTGAGTGTGTGAAAGTAAAAGTAGAAAAAAGAGAAGAGTAGAGATGACTCTGAGATGGATTAATGGAAGCTTTTTATATATGCGTTATGGATAAAGCGTGAAAAAGTTTTTTTTTACTATTCTCTTGTACCAAGTCATCGGGCACATTGTTTATGTACACTCCCACCAACTCCTTCAAACACTTGGCTATTGTGCAACATAAGGTTTGCCCAACATAAGTGTTTCAGATCCACACAATAGCTTTAATGACGTCAAGCCGAGAATATGGATTGGGAAGAAACGAGGAAAGAGAATTTATGCATTTACTCTTGTTCTCTCCCCCCAAATGTTGTTACTATCAGTATTCATCACCCTTGTTCTTTCGATCGTCTCATCAGTATTGTGTATCGACGATATGCAACCCAAGCTGCTGTACGAGCCAAATGCACCCGATTATAGATCTTCCGAGATCGTGCGCCAGTCGCTGTTTGACAAACTAGCTGTGGATGCTTCTCTTTCAACTTTTATGGATGTATTAACTCAAGTGGAAAGCGTGTTAAAGATGGTCAACAACTCAGAGATTGAGCAGCCATTCACTTTATTCTGTCCTGTTAATGGGGCATTTCAAGCATCATTGATGGAATGGAGAACGGACAACTTGCAAGATTGGGAAAAGTTTCTCCAGCAACACCTCGTGCCAACCACCAAGCTGGATGTCCGCCACTTGAAAAAGACTCAGCAACTGGACACAATGGTGGATAACGAGCCGATCCATGTAAAGTATCACTATTTCCGTGATAAAACGGAACTGAATAATGGCATGGCTACTGTGGACACGGACCATCCTATCATAGCAACCAATGGTATTGCTTACAAGATTGATGCTGTTTTACGCCCTGTTCAAGATAACAATTGATTTACATACTTTACACACACACACGCACACACACGCATATACACATTTTTACCCTGATCATAACAATAACAAAGAGAATGTTTCTTTCCTCGGGATTACCCCTTTTGCACTACCCAACTCTCTTTTCTCACACTCACACACACCATAATCGCACTAAGCGTATATTAGGGAGCGCCACAAGGTTGCATTAAATGTGTACTTTGGATGCCAGCAAACCAATTTATTGCTGTACTCTTCTTTTTTATGGTACATTACCACATGTTGCTTCTTCTTCCATCATCTAGAAATTCGTTACCGTTTATGCGTCTTACCCACCTACTTGGAATAATAGAAAACAAAAAGGAAAAACATACCATTAGCACATGGCGTAGTTTAGCATTTGTTGGATCTGCCAAATTTTATCGAATGTCGTACAAACAAGGGCGGAACAAAGAGAGGGGGTGATGATGATGATGATGAATTGTAACCACAAGATCACATATACACACACCAGCTGCAAGGAAAATGAGAACTAAAGTGGGATGATTCCCATGATGCATTCAATACATGTTCATGTGAAAGAATATTGCCTTACTCTAAAGATATCTCTCTCCCTCTCCCGCCAATTTTTCATTGCTTGCATATGGACATGATTATTGTTCTATAGCCACCCTTCCGAATGCAATGTTACCTAATATGGACCTTGTGTTTGTTTTTCAGTTTTTCGGATCGGGTTTGCCGTTGTCAAACTAAACACTCTCGCACAACGATTTACTGCGACCATCACCACCATCACCACCCCTTTTGTTCAAACTCTCACGCAGCTACTACGTATTGTTTTGACTCTCCATCCCAACTTGATACACACTTTCTTATATTTGACACATGTACTTTTATTGTTTCAATCATGTAAACTAGCTCTTTCTCCAAAAAAGCGCGCGCATTCTCCTATTTAGGGCGCATGATGACAGGCATCTAAATGTGGGCATATGGATGACTCACACTACACATGGGCCAATACCAACATGTTGCTCGTGGAAAAAAAAAAGTACCACCAGCTCATGCGCCTATTTGATTACATTGCAGATTGCGATTTTGAGATTCAATATATGTAATAGGATTTCTAGAAATCTTAATAGAAAGGGCGTATTCATCAGCAGGAAAAAAGAAAAAGAGACGACGGGAAATTGATGCTGTGTAACGGAACACCTGAACCTAACCAGCGGAATCGGGCAAGATGGGCTGTTACCCGATGCAGGATCACTTGTGCATTTGTCTCGAAACGCACGGTGGCGCATGTAAATGATCCTCTTTTTGTACACCATACTAATGTATGTATGTGTGCCCACTTTCCTGTATCAGAAAGCTTTTCGGGGGGAGCAAGAATGAGATCGAAGCAAAAAATGATAAGAAAAAGAAAAAAAATAAATGTGGCACGGTGCCAACATATCCTGCCAAGACAAATTGTTATTCATGTCGTCCCAGAAGGCGGGTCGTGTTACTTTTTATCTAATAATCACAATTTTTATTATGCAATGGTATATATCAAGTATTATAACACACTATTAGTATTAATCTTGGGTGGGAGATAAGGATGGGGTGATATCTTGGTTTTGACCATGGCAACAGAACCGTCTCAACGTCATCACCAGGACACTTTGGTTCAATGGCTTGGTCAAGTAATCATTCATGCCTGCATTCATGCACAAGTCTTTTGCACTATGTTGAATATCCGCTGTAAGTGCCACAATGGGGAGTTTGATGCTGCGATTCTCGTGTGCTTCCATTTTTCGGATACGCTTGGTCGCTTCAACCCCATCACACTGGTAGAGCATGCGTTAGCATTTGAATTTCTCCCCAACCATTGCATGCTTCAATCCATACCTTTGGCATATGGTGATCAAAGAATCCCATCTGAAAATAGCCTTCTGGTTGTTTTTGCCATATGGCCACTGCTTCGGCTCCATTATTAGCACATGTCACGCTGAAATCGAATCGAACAAGTTGCTTGTAAATGAGCTTCTGAGCCACCGGGTTGTCTATTATGTCAATTCATTAATTCCCAATTAGTTCCTTTTATGACTCATTATCTTTTTCTTTCTTCTTTTACCTTCTGCAACAAGGATATTCATTGTTTTAAACAATGCACGTTCTTGTTCGGTAATGCTTTCACTTGCAGGTTTTGTCACAGGTCGAGAACTTCCACGACGTACTGAAGGATAAGGTGAACTAGATGAATCTTGAAAGGATCGAAGAATAATACGCAACAATTTGGTTCGGCGTACAGGAGCAGCAATGGGAACCACATTGTTTCTTTCGAATAAATTATGACGTTGTGATGGCTGATTGAGTACCACTGATACTGTTGATCTTGTATGGTTGTTTCTATCATCGCTATTGTGGATATCATGTGCTGCATTTGCGATTAGCGGAATATGACCAGCGGCACCACGACTAATTGATGGGTGGTTACCACCATTGGTAGGATAATGCATGACGATGGTACAATGAGCTGCATCCACAAGCCGATACATTTGATCTAACCATGTGCTGAAATCGGGGTCGTTGGCAAGTAATACATCAATCACAATCACTTGACGAAGCTTATCGGTCATGCTGGTACTACCACGTCTTTGTTGTTGATCTTGAGCAAGAGCAGAAAAGTCATTAAAGTTACATGCACCCTCTACTGACACTCCTGGTAAGAAATTCTGAATCATGTCAATGGTGGATTGATGCTTGGCTGCAACAAGAACTTGAACTTGAAGCAAATGTTGAAGCATGTCATAAAGGTCCCGGTCTTGTTGTGCGGATTGGTTGACCAAGGGCGATACTTGGATAGAAAAGTTAAAGTTGGAACCCTGACCAGGTGTGCTGGTAACACGGATTTCGCCACCCATGAGCTTGACAAGCTGTAAAGAAATCGACAAGCCCAGACCCGTGCCGCCGTATTTACGTCTATTGTTGTTGGTGTGAGAATAATTGCCATGGTGATGGGAATGATGTTTAAGCTTACGTTGTGCTGCCATCCACTTGGGAAAACGGCATAAATAATACTTTTTGTTGCTCATCACTGATTCCAATGCCTGTATCAATCACTTCAAACAATAGCTTGACATTGTCATTTTGATGGTCACGTTCTTCAACCGAGCATCGAATATGGATTTCACCCTCATGAGTAAACTACAATCATCATATCACATGTCAATCTCTTGTCATTCTTCTCTATTGTCTTTCATCTTGCTTACCTTGATAGCATTTCCCAGCAAGTTGATTAGCACTCTACACGCAAAAACAAATGACCATAAGTTTTGATTCAATGCTCACATGACCATCATCACTTACTGCCTAAGCCGGTTGGCATCACCCTTAATGACCGATGGTACATCTTTTGCAAGTGTATACGTGATGTTGATTCGTTTTTGGAACGCAGTCGCCATAAGAATATCAATCACATCGCCAATCATGTCCTCAACAACAACAGCACATAAATCCAAGGACACCTTGCCAGCTTGTAACTTTGAAAAGTTGAGCAAATCGTCAATGATCTTCAATAGATTCTCACATGATGATTTAGCAACCATCACCAAGTCATATTGTTCCGGATCCAATCTAAAAGTTGAAACAAACAAATAAATCATGCGTGTGTTACTATCAAATCATTCCGCGCTTCCCATGATGTAAATGATGTTATACCTGGTATCAGCAAGCAATGAAATCATGCCATAGAATCCGGCAAATGGGGTTCTGATCTCATGGCTCATGTTGGCCAAAAAGATTTCACGCAATCGAGTAGCCTTTTCAGCTTCTTTTTTGCTTCGTTTTGCTTCTTCCAGGGCAACTTGTAGCTGTTCAATCATCGCTGTGTTGAATTTAGTGACACGGTGAATTGACTTGAACAGATTGGCATTGGTAAGGGAGATACCCATCTGTTGACACAACAAGCTGAGAACCATAATATGGCGCCGTGTGAATATGCCAACGGGTCCCTCGATAAATAGACATCCGGCAACAGAGTTTCTGTGAATGATAGGCATGCAAATAACCGACTTGTTCCCCGCATTCTCAAACCAAGGCCCGACTGCAAAACGTGGATCCCGTGCAACTTCAGGAATAAACAAATTCTCACGTGTATTGATGGCATGGTGAATAATGCGACTTGAAGTCATGTCATCTTTATCACTCAAATCCCGAGGCGGATCATATGTAGTTGACGTTTCACCTTCTTGCTGACATCCATATGCGCCAATTCCGTATTTCTCTTTCTTGGAAATGTTCTTTTCCTCCTTGATAACAATGACACCAGAATCAGCACCAGAATTTTCCAGAATGATCGTCATCATGTTGGTTAACAATCGATCTGATTTTACTTCAGATGCGAGTACTTGAGAGCTCTTGAGAATCGATGCCATGTCGATCTGTGTATAAATGTGCAGTGAGCATATTGCTATTATCGTTGGCATATGATCTTACAATATCCAATGTCATGAGTGTTTGTTCGGTAGTTACAGGAGGGATAATCTCTGTGGAAGTTGCACATGGCGGCTCATCTCTTCCAGGATGTGGTGATGATGAAGTAGCAGAGCTCCAAGTCTTGCCATCCAAGAATGGTGTTGGATCGGTTTGAACACCAGCTTCTCTACACTCTCGTCTGTCATCATTGTATTCCGCCAGCAGGGTTGCAAATTTGGTACTGAGTTGACGTGCTTTACCATACGAACCATGAGTGGTATACAAATCAATGGCCTATGATATAAAATGGACAATGAGCATGTTGTTAACACAATGAATATTCTGCTTTACCTTTTTAGTCAATCCATAAGCAAGATTATGCATGCCAATGCGACTGTAGAATGCACCAGCATATTCATGCACCACAGTGAGGACTAAATGCCATTCACCTTCTCGAGCTTGGTTCATGGCTTCTTCATATAAACGAATCGCTTCCACAACACTTGTAGGCCCACCATCAAGTGAAGCCATCTCGGCTTGTATTAAGGTCCAATACATGACATAGTTGATTCGGCTGTGTATCACCCACTCGTACAAGATCTCTTGATTCAACTTGATTTGAGCCAAATATTCTTCACGCTTGTCGAGACTGACACCTTGACGTATCTTATCAATCAGAGCGAGCGAGTAATAAAATAATGCTTCTCGTGTACTCTTGACACATGGATTGCAATGCATAGTGTTGAAACAGAATCGACCCACTTCAATTGCTTTATCAGTGTAGCCATAAAGCACCAATGCAAGCAACTTGTATGATTCGTACCAATTCAATGCAACATCAGGATGGGCGTGTTGTCGACATGTTTCTTGCACAAAGTGAGCGTCATTGAATCCATCGTCACCATCAAAGACATTGGGCGTATCCACATATGTACGACCTTGAAGTGCCTTAACTACACGCACGATTGCAATGATCTTCATTAAATTGATCATCTTGGATGACCAGGCATGAATGTCATGATACGTATCCTCGGCTTGTCGCAATACATCGGCCAAGTTGTATCCACAATGGAGCATTGTCACCGCAAGCATTACTTCATGGTACTGAGCAAAGATACGATCACCAGCACAATGCGAGAGCGAAGCACCAGCTGAATACCATTGTACGCATTCCCGATTGTGATGATTCCACTGACAACAGAACATACTATACAGCATGTATGATCTTCCTCGGCCATAGTTTCCGCCATATTTGTCAGCCAACACAGTGCCAATCCTTCCAATTTCCTATTTGTATCATTAGATATCATTCCTTCAACTTGCATACAATGATAATATTACCTCTCCAAAGCTGTATTGTTGAAAGAAATCCACGTAGCCCATACCAACGATAGTACATGCACTGCCGGTGAAAGGTGTCATGCCTCTCTCAATCGATAGATTCAACATACGACATGCTAGAAAGTACATTTCTTGCTTCTGTCCAGTCCAATACATCACATGGAGCCTTTCATGACAAAGTATATGAATTAGTATATAGCCTAGTATAAGCCATCCATGTAATACTCACAGTTCATCAGTAATATACAACGATGCCACAAGAAATGGATCATCCGACAGTTCAATAGTTGGAAGCTTGTTCATGCCGATGTGATCAATGAGTCGTCCCAATTTACTGTATTCTTCTTGAATCATATCGCGAGTGAGTGAAAATGTGAGATCCTTGATACCCAGGTCACGATAGCATTCCAACAAGGTGTCACGACTTTCATCTGGTTTCTTAACAGCCAAATAGTATCTTGATTGGATCTGATAAGCAGTGACACGATCAAGAGGATTGCGTGCTTGTGCATATATGCTCTCGAGTAATTTCTGCATCATCTCATATGCACCATTGATAAAGCTCATAGCGAGTGCATTTGAATACAATTGAATCGTCGTGGCATATTCATCATCGTTCCATTCGGTTTCAGAATCACTCAGTTCAAGAGCGAGCTTATAATATGCAAATGCCATACTGTGAGCACCCGATGTCATGCCTTGGTTGCCAGCATTGATCATTAATTGGCGATACGCAGCCTTTTCAGGAACAAGTAACAATAGGTCGGTACATTTGAGCAAATGCTCAGCAGTAAGCAAGGTATCCACCTGCTCATCTACAATGATAATGAAAATTGTTAATCATATGTTCCAATTCGTGTGAATAGATCTTTCTCTTTACCTTGCATCAGATGCTGTGCAATCTTGAAATGGATCTTTTGTCTCAACTTTGGCTTGATGAGTTCTGTTGCTGCTTGAGTAATTCGATCATGACTCCATTTGAATTCATCTGTGCCGACTTGCACCACATAGCCTTCTTGGAGTACAGCATGTAATCCGCTAATAGGATCAATGGTGCCTGTTTTGGTGGCTCTTCCAAATGATGTATTCCGAAGGCTGCTTGCAGGTCGATTGGGTTGATGCACTATGAAACAATATGTGATCCTTGTTAATGCATTGAATCATAACTCCACTATCCCCGCCAATTAACCCACTCTCCTTTTTACCTTTTCTCGGCCGATCATCCCAGTCATTCCATATTTGTTGTGATATGCTGCTATCGTCCGATAATGAAGTATACATGCTGTGATTATCATCATCGTCATCATCGCCCCTCATACTGCAGTTGGTGCTATCACCTCCAGTGTCGCTGTCATCGTCCAGTTCACAATCCATCATGAGCGTACGCACCATTTCCCAAGAGAAAGAATCACCCACAGATGATGCAAGTTTCAATAAATGTTGACCATCACGCGATAACTCCTTAAGCTTGGCAACCATAAATCCCACATCCAACTGAGAATCTGCCTTCATGTTACTAAGCAAGGTGCTCTCTTCAATCTTTTTCAAGTCATAAGTCCATTCGCTGGCTTCCCAATCGAACCATATCAACTTTTTACGCTCGAGTGTTTGCAAGAATTGAGTTGCGTAGAATGCGTTTCCTTTGGTACGTCGATCAATCACCTCCGCCAGGGGTTGTAATTCGTCACGTGTCTCCGTATTTTCACGGGGCCGATGAAGTACATCACATAAAAGATCAAGCAAGGAGGATTTATCGAGTGGCTCAATCTTGAGTAAATGTGTGTTGGCAACGTCATTGTGCAGTAGGGCGTTTTGTGCATCGTTCAGTTCTTGGTCGCGATAGGAGATGAATACAAGCACGTTGACCTTGCAATTGATAAGCGCTTGTAGTAGATCCAAAGATGGTTCATCTAATCATGCAGGGTGTCAGCAGTTCTGTAAACATTTCTCATAGTGAATTTCTCATACCAGCTTGATGCAAGTCATCCAGAAACTAGAATTGAAAATGACATTAACACACATGCATTATCCTGCGTTCAACTCAAACACATACCAAAGTTGTCATACGCCATTGACATATGGCTCGCATGATTTCGACATATAGATTTTGGAATCTGTTGCGTGCTTCGATATTGTCAACTGCACCAGTATAGTCAGCTGCAGCTGATGTATTGGTTGCTGCATGTTGTTTGGTGTATTCGGGCGTTTCATAAACTAGTGTCTTCAACTCAGGGACAAGGTCGACAAGCGTATTGATATTAGAGAAATGAGCTCCCAGCGCCATTTTCAAGTGATCATTAAACATGCGAATTTCTTCTTCTGGTTCTGACAAGATCTGTTGCAGGATTTGTGATAGTGGTCGAAGTACACCCACATAAGGTACTTTGTTCCTTGAATCAAACTTGGCCGTGGCAATATATCTTGAGCGAGAAAAAAAAAACTCATTTGTCAATATATCATTATGGTAATAAAGGATTGTAGCAGCTTACCCATTTTTTCGTGCTGTTGGTTGTACTGATCGAAACAGGGTAGATTTGCCTATAGGATGATAATGAACACAGATATTCTTACAAAGTAAATGTATGTTTACATACCGATACCACCAGGGCCATAGACACCCACCAATGTTGTTTTTTGTCGTCCTGGTCCAGCCATGATACGACTACTTGCATCACTTTCAAGTTCACCAAATGGACTACTGTAATGACTTGGTGCACCAGAAGAATCATGCACAACAGGGTCATCATACTCAGATGCAGCAGCAGCTGATGATGAAGTGGCACAGGATCCAGTTGCCGATGTATTGATTGTTGTGGTTGTATCACCTCCTGCTGAATGATGAGTAGCAGCAGATGAACTTAATTGAAGTGGTGGAGCAGTAGGACTATTGGTGTTTGATATGGGTCGACTACTACGTTTACTGGACCGTGCTGCTGCAGCTGCTGTTGTGGAACGTGGTGTATTATTGGTAGAATAGTATGTCATGTGTCGTTCGATCATGTATGTCATTTCGGAAATGACAGCTTCTCTTCCATAAAGTGTTTTCGGCAGCGTAAAGACGGAGGCAATGTCATGTTGTGCTAGGGTAAAAGGGGCAATTGGCTAAAAATTATATTTGTTGTGTGTGTGAGAATCATAAAAACGTGATTATCAACAATAGGATCGACGATGAATACCTCAGAAAAGGAACCCAATGTAAGTCGCCTTAGACATTCCTTAAGGTCGGATCGAATACCATGCATACTTGAATAGCGATCATCAGGTGTCTAAACGTAAAACGCCAATGAATAAGGTTATAATGTGCATATGTATAAAAGGGTCTCGGCTGAGAGAAAGTGCTTCATCTCCTCATTTTTCCCTCCGACATGATCGTACCTTGTTTGTCATTTTTTCAACGATGGATGACACAATTTCAGGTACATTAAATTGTATCTCATGCACCAAAGGAACTTTTCGACTGAGAATACCATTAAGAATCTCCAAAGGCCCGCCTTCGAAAGGGGTTTGTCCCGTGAGCAGAATGAAAAACACAATGCCGAGGGAGTAAATATCGGAACGATGATCTGCAGTATATGTTGTACGGCCCGTTTGTTCCGGACTCATGTAAACCAGTAGTTGCTCAATAGCTTCTCGATGGCTTGCTGTTTTTCTCCAACCTTCACTCGTCAAATACTTTTCGCATGTACGTGCATTTGATCCAAAGTTCCATAGTTTGACGCGATCGTTTCGATACTGAAATGCTGATAATCGTACTTCACCGTGAAACGTATTATGGCGATGGATAAATTCAAGGCAATCAGTGCACTGGATAGCAAATCGTAGAAATGTGCTCAAGTCATAAGGCGTGGTTGTTTCTTGAGAGAAGACCTGGATGCTGTTGCTGCTTTGGACATGGTTTTTACGCCAAAAACCACGCTTGCTATTATTGCTGCTATTACTGCTGGAAACACTACTGCATCCATCCATAGAAGTGCCCGTGGTCAATGTAGAACTTGATGTGGATGAAGCACAAGCAGTGTCATTGCCGCTGTTACAATTCATGCCAGTACTACTCCTACCACCGTTATAGTTGATAGTTGTATACACGTCGTCCAGCTTTTGTTGATAGTTGCATCCTTCATCTGCATAAATTGCGACAGCCATTCCACTTGGAAGATTAATGTATTCAAGTGGGCGTACTTTATCATTCAATATTAGGATACATATATCACGTGTGTATCGTTCATGTATGATGATAAAATCCCTTACCAAGATACTGTGAACCATCATTCGACTGATATAATCGCTTGATGATGTAGAATTCTCGTTCCAACTGCAGGCTTGCTACTGATACTTTGGCTACTACTGCTGTTTTGTCGGACAATCTATTCAAATAATTCATGAGTTGTCGCCGCTCGTGACGAAAGCTAGCTGCATAATGTACCTGTAACCAAAGACATAGTTGACATTCTCTCCATGAGCCAGGCTCATTGTCGTAACTGTTCTGAAATGGTAGCCTGTAATGTGAAGCGATCCTCCAGAGAGAGCACCCGCCAGTTCAACTGAAGTGCCATTACTGGATCCTGAACTGCTGAACATGGTCATGCGTCAATGTCGCGTGGTGTATCGTAATGTCAATATAAATGTGTTTCTATGGCAATACGCGTCGTCTTGTTTGTTGTTTTAGTTACAAGTGTGTGGATAAAGGGAGAAAGATATGATACACAAAAAGAAAGAGAGAGAGAGAGAAACAAGTCGAAAAACGTGAACGATAATCGTTGGGGGGCTACATGCTTGAAGGAAATATTAGGGGGAGGAGAAGCAATGATTGTGCATTGCTAAAGGAGCACAGTGTATATCGGTGCGCTCACTAAAAAAAAAGACCTGCATTACACCCACAGCGAATGATCGAGATCACATATGCACTCGTTATGCATAACGACATCATTTTCACACACACACACACACACTCCCTCTCTTACTATCATTATCATTTATTGGGTATATCATCTTCATTGTACCCTATTTGATCACTCATGTTTATAGAGTTCGGCATCTAGTAAAAGTCAAAACGTTACTCAACAATGATCACAAAATGTCAGTGTAAGACTAAAAAAGGATTTCGGGGGAATATGAATGAAAAGGCAGAAACACGAAAAAAGAGTGTGTATGTGTTGTGCAACACTAATGTTCCGCATTTACCCCCAACCCCTGAATTACTTTCACTTGCAGCTTTAGTCATTAATTCGCCATCTTCATTATGCACCAGACATAAACTGCAATGTAAATGAAACACATCGATAATGTCACATATATTAAAGATGAATGACACACACACACAGGCCATTAATAACATACTTTATTCGACATGATACCTCTTTGCTTATCATCATGAGCTATGATATATCGAGTTACACCACATGGCTTACTGTTAAAACAATAACATCACCCTTAAAGCAACGAGGAGAAAAGAACTATGTTTCTAGACAAAAAAGTTTCCCCGATGTTGCATGATGATCCCCTGATCATTCCCCACCACATGGATAAAGGAGGAGATTGTATGTTTGTATCAACATGTCTCTCGGTGATGGCTATCATTGTAGGAAACTCGATGTTGACGCACAGACTTTTGTAAACGACATTTCTTTGCTATGGTAGCAGTTTCAAGCAGTTGCTTGCATACATGTAATAAAATCAAGCTTGCTTGACATGTCGAGTTGACAGTATAATACACATGTTGAAAAGTGTATTCCTCCTGCTTATGCATATTACTTTGTCAGCAGTTTATCAACAACATAGGTTAGTGTTGGGTGTCACGTCATGACCTGCAGCTGGATTATCAACATAGTGTGATCACTACAACCCCATCGGTTTATGTATGGTCAGTGCTTTCGACATCTATAGTTCTGTATCACCAACATGGCCCATAGCCATATGCACGCACCACCCAATTGCGGGATTTTCGTATTAGGAGGGAGGGCAATATGCTCTGGACGATTTTAAGTGGTTCGTTACAAGACTTGGCATATGACAGTTACCGTTGGGATACGTTAGCAGCGTAATGCTTACGCGTCCACTACTAATATGTTTATCACGTACATTTGTCAAATGGTCAAAGCTTATTTATTGAAATGGAGCCAATTTCGGAGCAACAAGAAAAAGGAGGCATCTGTGCTACCGTGACGAATATCGATCTACATTATCAAGGCGGCAGATGTTCATCAATTGCCACACACACACACAAATGATAGTTTTCTAGATAATGCGTAGTAGAGAATTCAGGGCAGATGCTCTAATCCTTCATATTGCATTTTATTGCATGTGCTTGTTTGTGGAAGGCAGTATAGTGAATGAAGATCTTGTTATATCGTACAACGTCAATGAAGCACTTTCCTCAGTGTAACCACAGACCAGACTATGCACATTAATAGAGCGGCATTTGTGAGTGTGTCATGTATAGTCTAGGACATACTGTGCTCACACAACCGAAGCTTTTGATATCAGTACAAAAGTTTCCCTACCGATAGCAATGGTATCACGAACATGATCAACAAATGTTGTCACCTATCACATTCCACACTCTGCTTTCCTCTTTTATATTTCATGGATTGCTTAGTAGAACATTATCAAGATGCAAGTCTCTATTAAGAATATCATGGTAGATAACCCTTTTGTAATTCTGGGTATTAGAGTCATTGTTGTCATTCACAAAACTTCATTGTTTTCATGATTTCATTGTTACAGCATCAATGAGTGGAACATCGGCTACTAAATAACTGGGAAGCAACTACGGCGGATGATACATTGTGGTTTATAAAAGAGGAACTGATCCATGCTATAATACATTTGCCTACAGTCCAGGAAAAGGAATTGCTGTGATGTTTTGGATGAAGGATATAAATGCAGCATCCATGTTGATCATCTATTATAGCAGCTAGCTACTAGCATATGAGATAGGCAATGCAAGAAGTTATCCTACATGATATGTTGTGTTTGTCACGATTAAGAAGAGCAGTACTAATATATATGCCTGGATGTATGCCTTGGATGAAATAGGGTCTATGTTAGAAAGAGAACCATTTATCTGAAATCGTGTAGCCATCGCCTGTTAAATTTTCCTGTGAGTAGGATCACATGCCCCAAGTTAACCTTCTCCACCGGTGATGGCTCTTTTCCTGCTCACTACTCAAACCGCCAAACTTTTTTTACATCGTACGCAGTCATGAATATAGTTTTCCACACACTATCATCATTGCTATTGATACTGTACAGGTAAAGCTATCAGTTAATTGGATAATGATTATCATCCTCTATTGTATGAGTCAGTTTGGATATGCATTGATCATCTAATATTAGTGATATAGTTCCCCCAATCTAAAGTTTCACCCTTGTAATTCAATAATCGAGCATTCGTTGTTCTGACAAAGATACACAATCAACCGCAGTTTTTTCTTAGCTTGGGATAATGATGCGCTTTTATATACAGTCATTGCAATAGAGATGTTCATTGTATTCAAGGAAGGTGTTTGCTGATGGCTCAAAATCTTACAATGACTTCCTTATTTCGCTGGGATCATCAGTCATATGGTGGAGGGCTTGATCGATATCGATCGGGCGCGTACATGCTTGATTTATGCAACTTAGCGCCTATCATGCTCGACACATATGCGCGAGTACAAACTTGTGTACACATTGTACAAGCCAACACGGGGTCTATTGATGTTGGGAACTCCAATTTTGAGTGATAAACATAGCACAAGACCCACAAGTTTGGCATAGTGTACCTCCAGAAGTAAGGCTGCTTGGATATTTGCAAGATTGCTCTCGTTCCAAATACATGTTCTTATCTTACAGGTGACTCGAATGACCGATATGCAAAGTTAAAACGCATACGAGAGCGAATCAATCATCGCATGATGCATATATTATCCAATCAAGCTTGCAGCAACAACTATGAATGGGCAGTATCAATATCAAAATGGGAAGTGAGAGCAAATCCTCGGAAATGGGATCCGTGTACACTTTCTTGTCATGCTGCTAAAAAGATAAATGTTTCGATTGCTACCTTTTATATTCAAGCAGAAAGTACGCTTCCATTGAATCATGACTGCTAGTCAGGTAATGATTGGATTCCTATTTTGAGATTACTTTTCACACTGAGCTGCTACAGTATCCATCGCGTAATCGAGTGGGGAAGATACATAGTGAATGCGTGTCACAAGCATGATCTTGGCAAGTATCTGGAGATGATACTGCAAGTTCACAAACACGCAGTTACACACGGACTATCCATGACAAAGGAGAAACAAATAGTAAACACGGAATGCTCTGCAAACAGGAAAGGTATGTTTCTTTGTGTTAATTTTGGGTTTCACGTTCGAGGAGCAGAATAGGGCGTATCATCCATTCACATCTGACGATGGGAAAAAGGAAAATTGTGAGTTTAATCTTTGTGTTTATTATG
Source organism: Lichtheimia hyalospora FSU 10163 (assembly GCA_025094155.1). NCBI lineage: Eukaryota > Fungi > Mucoromycota > Mucoromycetes > Mucorales > Lichtheimiaceae > Lichtheimia > Lichtheimia hyalospora. The sequence goes on from PTRB01000205.1 coordinate 44,355, forward strand.
CTGCTGGGCGTCGCTTGATACCTTAATCATTGCACCAATTGTCACCTAGCTTGAAGAATAGCCATACATAATGAGAGTAGAATATTTGCAAAGCAACTACGAGTACACAGACATATGTGTGCATTGTTTGACATTAATTAGATAACTGCGGATATTCAAGTGGTGATCGTCATATTGTTATGGTTCTTTGTCTCACTTACCACGCACTCGACGATTACAATAGTTTGTTCCCATAGCTGACCAATCGGAATTATTCCATTACTCAAAGAACTGCCCAGACACTAGAGGGCGCTTGCAATGGAAACAAAAACTGCCAGGAAAGCAGCCCTCAAAATTTGCATGAAATTGAAATGGGAGCATATTTCTCGGTGCATCAGGCGCACCTCACATGGAATTATTGGGCGATATCGGAATTACACTTCAATTGTTAATACAAAGTGGCATGACAACAAGCTGGATAGATGATGTGCTGCTGCAGTTATGTGTGGGACCCCATCCGTAACCAATGGCATGTTGAAGAATCCAATAGCAACAAAGTTCAAAAGAAATAGGCTGTGCTCGCGTGCACAGGCTTCTGGATTTGGACTTAAAGCGGAATGACCCCGTGAGTTTACACCTGCTCACATGTTGTTTATTTTGCACAACATCACAATCAATCATCCATATCATATTTCTATCCATTTCTTTCTCCGATAAGATGAGCATATAAATTATCATTGAAATGCACCCATCGATGTTTAACTTTCCCTTTCTACTACATAATCCAAAGTGATCCAAAAGCAACTGGTACGTCCTCATACTTGATAAATCCAATGGCTTCAATTTGTAGTATTTCGTCTCAATCATTGTGCTCTATTACTATAGAGCATGTCCCTACCAACTAAGGCAAATCGAACCTGTCACCAATGCCATTTGACATTCAAGACCCCATCTGGTCTCAAGCGTCACCTTACAATTAGCAACGAGCACAGAGAAGAGTACCGTCATTTTAAATGTGCCATGTCTTGTGTCCTGCCACAGTTTCATCCAGAAGATCAATAACTTTGATATCAAACATTTTCCTTCACCTCCTTTTGTATCATAAATGTCCTTTTCTCCATTTCCATAATGAAACGCACATGATGCTTATTTCGTCTTGTACCATTATCATAAATGTAAAACCATTGGAAAGACACCGGCTGATTTGATACATTAGATCCTCCCTTATGTTGCTTGAGGGAAAAGTCATGAATGCATATAACCAAGTGAGAACAAGAAATGCATTGATGGGGCAAGAGCTATCATTGATGGATGAGAAATGTTTGGAATGCGTATAACCATCTACATCCCTAAACGAGAACATGTTACTCATGCCGGCGATAAGCATAATGAATAACTTGTGCCATTGTTCACAGGATTGTCAACATAGTGTGCAATATAAGCTTTGCTATCGACCTCTTGTAATCGTCATGATGTGTGTGATATGCAAATTCACACCGATAAGTCCTCAATCTTTTAACGCATACCATACATATTCCAAGTATACAAAACGACGCACAGAGCATCATAATGTGATGATACCGTGTTGCTGGAGCCTCTGCAGCCAATAAGTCCATCCGCATCGCGGAAATTGTTTCTTGCAGAACATCGTTGTGTCCGTGACCGCCAGGACCAAAAGAAGTTCTTATATCATACACGCAGAAGATAGATATCCATCTCGATCCCTCTCGCCATTTTCATCAGGACGTCAATGTATCGACGTTGATCCTTCATCGAATTGAAATTCTTGCTAAAGATGATGATATCTTCAATAACTTTCATTTTGTATTCGCACCAGTAGAAACCAAACGAACCCAAAGCTTTGCTTATAGCTAAAATACAAGGGATGACGTATTCAATGAAGTTCGCTTATGATCATGGACCTGGTATCCAGACGAATGGCCAAGTAGATGTAATCCAGTGAGAACGTACTCGACAATCCAGAAGAACTTTTCATGGTTTCATTGAATCCAGCACAATGGCACAAAAACGAATGCTGTTATCAATCAATGTGCCGAATGGCCAATTCATGCTTGCTCTTGGGAGATACAATTTGGATATACGATGAATATTATTGTTGGCATCAAAACCGAAATGGGAAGAGCTTCTGTGATGATAACTGAATATGAGATGGTATGATGCTCAAGTATAGTAACAAACACAGGATACCAGCAAGCGCAGGTTATCTTTGGTCAACGTAGGCTATCATGCTTAGTATCACCGTGAGCGATGAAGCACATTATGCGTAAATATCCACGGACATCATTGCATTGCAGATTAGTAGTTCACAAGGTTGATACACGTAATGGCAGATGTGCTGGCTTTTCCAATCAAACACATTGTATGTTTATTGCTGATGTGCTAGTTGTTATGCAGCAAGGTTTTTTCAGAAGCGAAAAAGCAGAAAGTTCATTGTCAGAGGTTATAAAGAACGCTTTATACTGTAGTTGTGGACAACGATGATGATTGCATTTGTCAGTATTGGTTCTTTGTAAGCAGGCATTCAATAACAATGAATTCATATGGGCACATCCCATTGGTCACACATTGGTTGTACAAATTCAGTACTGGCGCTGCATAAGGATACTTGTGTTGCGCACAGACCAGGTGAATGCTGTTTTCGCAAAAGTAAGATTGTGTATAGCTTATATTATGAGGGTTATTCACTATAGAAATATGAAACTGCAATTCACTTTATTGGCTCAAAGTGTGTAGGGTGTTGCTGATATGCCTATTCACTACTAGCGGGGTGACATTGAATGAAGAGTGCATAAAATGAAGGATGGGGACAGGAACAAGAAAAAAAGCGCTTCTCTTCTTGCTCTTTCTCCACTCCAATTTCACAGAAGTAAGATCAACTCCATTGACAAACTACAAGGCACTCAATGTCTTCAATGTACAGCGTCAATGGAGCGAACAGGTCTCACGATCCATGGTCAATGGCGACGCTTCTTTCGAATCGCATGTGACAACAAG
>PTRB01000206.1:0-47310 GCA_025094155.1 Lichtheimia hyalospora FSU 10163
ACAACGGCAGTTGATAATAAAAGGCTGCAGCAGAAAGATGTTCGTTTATAGGCAATAATCGAACAAATACGCGTTCTGATAGTATCTCGTGGTTGTTTAAAGGTGTTGCTAGCTTGCTTTAGTTGTAAAGTGTTTTCGTGTTGACGAGTCATTGTTGTCGCGAGCCTGTTGCCAAGGTCGAACCATGGTGGAGAACAATAAAAGGACACGCTATGACAAGAAGTGCTCCTGCACACGAGACCAAGTATGAACCACGCGTGTATACTAAAGCCGATTGGTGCTGACAAGTGCTGTAAATGTAGTTGAACTCTGAAAAAGTCGACAATGGTGCGCATGGTGCTCGTTAGAGTGTTGAACTTGCTCGTTGATAATAAAGTAGTATAGCGTTTCTAGTTGTTTGCCACTAGGAGTTGCTTTCCTTGTCCATGTCAAGCTTCCATTCTGCTGTAGTTGCCATTGGAGTGCTCATGGGGTGTGTTGTCTTGGTGAAATGGTAAAGCGTGGCATAAAGTAAAGCTGGTTTGGGAAGGAAATAATAAAACAAAGAGCTGTTTCAAGCTGCAATGCTTGTCAGGTTATAAATCGTGTGTTCAGCTTTTGCCATTTCGTATAAATGGAACGCGTAATGAAAGAGAAGAAGAAAGGGAATCGTGTGTAAAGGAGAGGATGAAAGATGAAAGAAAAGAAAAGAAAGGGAAGCGTGTGTAAAGGAGAGTTCCGAGTTGGTTTAGTACAGCACGCACACGTCATATTCACCAAGCTTTATTTGTCACTGATGCATACACCTTGAAAGTTAATGCTATTGTCAAGTTCATTATAATTGCATATTCTTTCAACGTGGTTTCCATGTAATAGTGTTACTCGTCTCCATGGAAACAGATCAATACTTTAAACGAGCATGCAAATGACAAACTTTCATGCCATCCTTTATTATCCTTTATCATTCTACAGTGGGTGAATAACATGCTGTGGGTGATACTAAAGTAAAAGTGGTTCCTCTTCCTTGATGAAGAAGGGTGCCGGTAATAAAGATGCTGCTGCTATAAATGCAAACGATGATGGGTGTACTGGTGACAATCATGCTGGTGCTGTTCACAGTGTGTCACGACCAAGGGAATAATGCATGTGTATTGACAACCATGATCTGCGCGTTTGAAACAATGACATATTGTGCTGCATAAATTAATTCTATTATGTGTGTGCTTTGGTTGGCAAGGATCGATTGCTATGGAAACTGTGCATGTTGATGGTATTGTGCTGGTGAAAATGAGTGATTGTGCTGATGGACATGGGTGGGCTGACAATGACATCTCCTCTGATCACAATAAACAATCCATCTCCATTCACTCCTTCACATCAATGATCCATCGCAATTATTCTGAACAACTTGTATTTTATGGAAAGAAAACTATCTACTGTTGGGTGTTCATCTAAAAAAAGAAAGGTGACCGAATATCAGTGTCATTGCAAATGATCCATCCTTTTTCTCATCCACGTCCTTACCTTATGATCCAATCTTGTATTCCTCACATTCTTCTTGGTCTTGACATGGTGCTGGTGCTTGACAATAATGCTCACAAGTCGTTGCTGGTGCCCATGTAAACAAAGAAAAGAAGGATGATGTAAGTGTCATTGCAAATGATGCACCTTTTCCCCCATCCACATCCCTACCTTTTAATCCAATCTTGTATTTCTCACATCCTTCTTCATCCTGACACGCTGCTGATGGTCCATGATAGTACTGACAAGTTGCTGCTGGTGTACATCTATAAAAAAAAAAGAAAGGTGACCGAATATCAGTGTCATTGCAAATGATGCACCCTTTTTCCCATCCACATCCTTACGCTTTGATCCAATCTTGTATTCCTTACTCTCTCCTTCATCCTGACATGGTGCTGGTGCTTGACAATAATGCTTACAAGGTGCTGTGGGTGTCCATGAAAAAGGAAGAATGATCCAGTATAAGTGTCATTGTCGAGGATCCATCGTTTTTCCCATTCATGCCTTACCTTGTAATCCAATCTTGTATTCCTTATTCTCCTTCATCTTGGCATGGTCCTGGTACTTGACAACGGCGATCACGAGTTCCTGTGGGTGTCCATGTAAAAAAAAAAAAGAAGGATGATCCAATATTAGTGTCATTGTTGATGACCCATCCCTTTATCCATCCACGACCTTACTTGTAATCCAATCTTGTGTTTCTCATATTCTTCTTCATCTTGACATGGTCCTGGTGCTTGACAATGACGATCACAAGTTACAGGCACAATAAAGAAGTGGATAATATAGGCTGCAGCAGAAAGTTATTCATGCACAAGCGATAATCGACCAAACAAGTATTCTGATAGTATCTCGTGGTTGTTCAAGGTTGCTGCTAGCTTGCTTTAATCATGAACTGTTGCTGCATTGTCACGAAATGCCACATGGAGTTGGGTTGTCGTGGTGGATTCTTGCTGAACATGGTCAAAGTAAATAGCAAATCGCGAAAAGAAACGCTCCTGGTAACACTCCAAACAACGAACCACGTGTTTCAACCAAAGCTTCTTGTTGTTCAGAAGCACTGCTAGCGTAGATGACGGGTCGTGTAGGCTGGCATTCGGTACTTGGAGCTCATTATAGTGTTGGGCTTGCTGGCTGACAATAAACAAGTATAACGTTCCAAGCTGAATGCTCCTCCCAAACAACTTGTTGCCTCCCAAACTGATTTCCTTGTTAATGTCGTCGGTTTCTCACGGCATCATTGCCAATGGAATCGTAGATTAAGCAGTTGGTGTTGGTAGAATGATACAGCGATTCATAAAATAAAGCTTGGTTGTAAGAGAAAAGGTCGTCGGGACTTGTGCATTTTTAACACACTTTTAAATCTGAGCTCGGACTATAACGCCAATGCATTGAAGCTCGTCACTACATTCAAGATCGATCATACAATCAAGATCAGTCAATGGCTTTCATCCAATTTGCAGGTGAAAAGTGATGTATGAATTTTACTACCATGAAATTGAATGTTGACTGTGATGGAACCAGTAAGATCTGCATTGGTTTGAGCATTTTTCCTGGTTCATTGAAAAGAGAACATCAAATATGTATAATCCGTGATGGAAATTAAAAACAAATGTATAGTGCATTACATAACAAGCTACCAATATATCTAGCGAACAAGGGTGGGGTGGGGAAATTGAGCACTGATTTAATATTGAAAGCTATCAAGTATTCTATTTACTTTTGGAGTCTTCAGGATATGTAGAGTCGCACATGGAAGGATTTTTCCCGCTACCAAAGATGAAAGCTCATTAGCATCCAGATGAAAACATGAAACTGTTGCTTTCTTACCACCACAAGGGTTGAAGAGCTTCAGCTTGAATCCCACGGTGCACAAGGCGATAACGCCAATCGAATATGCGAGACATTGCGTTGCTCAAGTCCCGTTGCTCATTGTCAGGGTTGTGTCTACCAGACCATAAGATCTCTGCTGCTGCTGCTGTACGTGGCCTAGATTAAAAAATATTATTAACAATAATGCATCTACTGCTATTGGATCCATGACATTTACCATAATCGCACATCGAGTGCAGTGCTATCCGTTTGTTCCGCCCAGAGGGCAACTTCACCTCCCAAGACATTGCCGGCTTCTTGCTCTGTGAGATTGTGGGTCATATCGTAGCTATAGATACGTTGCCATGTTTTGAAAGGACTAGAGTATGGTTAATATTCACAATCGATGGCATTGTGTATTGTAAAAGATAACTCACCTGCACCAATCACCACCAGATCCACCCCAATTCGATGGGCGATAATTATCAGTCAATTGATGTCGGTCCAATTCATGTGCAAGTGATTCTGGGACCTTGGGTTGTTCTTGTTCATCATAGGATGCATCATTGCCACTATAAAAAGAGCATGTCAATAAAAGTTTGGAATTCTCGAGATATCACACTCACGTCCAACCACCATGTCCACAATCCAGGTACCAAAAGTTGGCATGAGAAGCAATCACTTTATAACCTTTCTTTGCTGCTTCTTGAACAGGCTTGTTCCATACTTGCAAGACAACATCTTTTGGGATTGGCAATTGATTATCAGTGACAGAATCTATACAAGATATAAGTGAGCAATGTGAAAGCAAATTAGTATTTCTTTCGACACACCTTCCCAAAGAATGGCTGTTTTGCCAGATTTTTGAATAAATTCTATTTCCTTGTTCAGAAACATGTGCAACAACTCGTCACCGGTTGCATTGTATTTGCTCATGTAATCTTGCACTCGTTGATCTTGTTCCCAACACTTGTAGATAGGTTCATCACCACCACCATGATACCAATTATCAGGAAAGAGGGAAGCAACCTCGGAAATAACCTTTTCGACAAGATGATATGTTTCTTCCAAAACAGGATTCAGTTGTCCGGTGGTTGGTTCAGCAGCCAAACGCTCACTCCATTCGTTGCTTGGATCCAAAAAGAATTTCCCATTGCATGTGCTATTTAAACAAGATGAGCTTCTTTGTATCTTTTAGAGAAAGAAATAAAGAAGCTTACATGAGATCATTGTGTGACATGGCCCAAGAACCAGTATGTGCAGGCTACATTATTAAAAAGATGAGTTTCAATTCTGAATAATGAAAGGAGAGCTTGTACCATGTCAATTTCTGGGATCACACGAATACCCCTGGATCGTGCATATTCCACAACACGCTTAACGTCGTTTTTTGAATAGACTAATCTTCGGTTGTTGAGCACATAAGCACCTTGTTGAGCTAGTTCAGGCACACCATCCAGCCGTAAAGGAAAGCTTTGTGAATCTGTGATATGCCAATGAAATACCTAGTTGTGTTCATGATGTCAGTAAATTGTATTAACATGCATCGTTTAAGCAACACACATACATTCATTTTATTATACGCCATGGCATCGATGGTTCGCAGAATGTCAGAAACAGGAAAGTAATTTCGAGATGTATCTGATATGTAAAGGAGTGAGTGATTGGTTTTATGGATAAAGTAACCTTACATACCCAACATCAAACCACGATGAGAATACACAGGTGCATCCTCAATATGGATAGGCGTTTCAGGGATAAACAATTGCATCGTTGTGTTGTCAACATCCGACTCGGAATAATCAAGGATGGGGTTTCCTTTGGGTGGACGTGCCTTTACAAGTTGGGAAAATGTTTCTAATCCACGTAATGCACCCCATACAGTAGCGGCACGCAGTCGACCTTCAAATTCTTGAATATCCAAAGTGTAAGATTCATCGACATCATGATCCAATTCCGCACTTGGATTATCGACAATAATATCAAGCTGGGAGAGATGAGATGTTGCCACTGTTGTGCGCATTATTGGTTGCCTTGACACTTGTACCTGTTGCCATGGTTAATATCCTTTGATGGAAACACATAATACCATTTCCTATTCAACTCACAGGCATCCATTGTTCAGTGCGCACAAGATCAGTGTATCGATGAATGGCATCTTTCAAGACTGGGATATCAGGTGCATTGAATTTAAATGAAGTGACCTATAAAACATTTAATACATGTGGTTGATGGGATGTGTTGTATTTGATTTACATTGAGAATCACATCGGTATCACCAGAGTCAATGAATTGTGGAATAGGCCATAGGAACGCTCCTTGCAAAGCCCAAGTAATGGAGGGAAAGACAGTTGTGGCGGCTAAAATAGCACTGGTGATCTTCATGAAGGGTAAAGAGAAAGAGAAAGGAGTAAACCAGGTGAATGGAATGCGAATGTCGCTTTTATTATGCAAAGATCCTGTCTTTAGCTTTAACTGTAATCAATGACTTTCTTGATATAGTAAGCACCTGCAGTCAACGACAAGACTGACATTGCTGCTGGCACAGGTTTCTTGAATCCACTCTTGATGGCACGGGGAATCATTCCACCAGCGAGCAATGCCGATGCAGCTACAGCTGTTTCGTGTCCGTAATCTTTGTTTTCCTTGATGAGATAGGCTGCTGCACCATAAAGAGAGCCAACAGCAACACCGGCAACCAAAGAAGGCACGGAACGCGTTCTTGCAAAACCAGCAATACCACTGGATCAAATGGAATCAATATACAGATATAGATAGTATAGATGATCGATATTTACCCAACAGTGGATAAAGCAGCCATTGTATAACAAGGATGATGTGACATGTTGTTAGAAAGAAGGACAAGGTTGACAACGTTGTCCGCTCGCGCTTATTTAATGTTTTTGTGCGGGGTGGAAGCTGTTACAACAACGGGCCGATAATCGGCACACGGACACATGAAATGACACCGACAATCATCTTTAATAGCAAATACTACTTGCAATCTTTGGTCCAATACGTGAACAGCTATGTCAGTTTGGATGCCCCATGATATATTCTTAATGTGAGCCAATGATGGGGTGGTATACAATGCATAATATACGAACAATGAATACAGTGAGGGAGATTCATAAGAAAGTCAACTAAAGGAAATATTAAGGATGCAGAAGAAAGAAAGCCGAGTAGTGGTTTTGTGAGTTAAGAGCTAACAACCTACATGACAAAGAAGTGGAAAAGGGGGAAAAGGAATCGAAGGGGCAATAAGAGTGGTGTTATTGTCACAACACATTGTTTTATAGGTACTTGCTAATTCATTTTCTAGTAAATGTCATTCTCTGGGGCATTATCTTCTCCTTGTACATGGTCAATTATATCAACTAGGATTATATCATTTCTTTATCAAGGGATATATTATACCATCCCTTCCATTACCATTTTCATTTGTATCTCAGAACCCTTTCGATGATATCAGAAAACATGGTGAATGCGTCGGATTGGGAAACTGCATGCATTATGTATATGATAATGATTACTTCTTGCATTATTGCCTTTATATAGTTATATATTGATACTATGAATGCCACGTTTATTATGCAAGATGGCAGTAAAGATGATGCAAAGAGCATATGGACACTTGTTGGGAAAAGGATCTCTTTGAATGCTTCATCCGCGGCTCCGACTGGCAATCAATAAAGTGAATCCCTTGAGATATTCAACCACCCAAGGTGTACGTTGCTCAAACGATCTCTTTTCAAGGTAAGCCAAGCGTGTATAATGTGGTGTTGGTAGCTTATAAATGACAAGAAAGTAGTCGACTGTGTAAGAAAGCACATTCAAGAGCAGCAGTTCTGAGCTTGACAATCGATGACTTTAGCCAACTGGCACGGCATTCTCCTCTTTCTCCTGTTCAACACGACCATCCCAATTTCTGCAACACGACTTTGAGCAGGTTAATATTTTGACAAGAATACAATACAAGCAATAGTAATACTCACAAGAAAAAGCATTTCCAGTTCATGTCATCATCCTACAGTCGACCATCTCAAGCTCCTCATTCGTCGTCGTCGTCGTCGTCGTCGTCTTCTTCTTCGTCTCGACTATCACCAGCATATAATGGCATGCCAACTCGATCAACTCCTCAAGGATCCATTCTGCCATATATTCCAGAACGCACATCGTCGAATCCCGAGCAAATTTCAAAGATTGTCAACTCGCTCAACTATGATGTGTCTCAAATTCGACCACTTTATCAAGGACGACTTCGTACCAATGGTGCACCCGATCTAGGAGCTATCAATGTCAATAGTCGACCTACACCAACGAGCAGTAGCAATATTACAACACCTACAGCACCATCAACTAGTACACCTATCGGTACAGCACATCCATCTGCAGTGGGTGTATCGACATTCGACTGGGCTAGTATCCCTGTTAGCCCACGTACTAAGCCTGGTAATAGCAATGAAGGTGGATGGAAGATTAGTTCGAAACGAGTACCCCATTTGCAGGTAAAGGGATCGATGATGGGATAGCACACCATGAGATATTAAACAACATAATTGTAGGAGCATTCATATCAACAGCAACATTCCATTCCACCACCTCTTCAATCCCCTTATTATCATCAGTTTCCTCAGCAACAACAACAACAACAACAGCGTCTACAACGTATCCAAGTCACCACCGATTCTAATACATTCCATAGCCTGACAGTGACCGATCTCATTGATCCAAACATTATCAAGAGTACCATCCTCAGAAAACTGAATTTGGAATTGGGACATCAATACCTTTATTATCACGAGAATGGTGTCATGTATCAACACGAGAATGGCGAACGATTTTGTAAGTAGGATATCATTACAAGCAACTTTCAAAGCTGATCTTGTTATATAGATGCACCTTTGACGGATGAAGAACTGGTCAACATATGTCGTGCATCCGATGAGAGACCCAAGGATCAAATATCCGTCATGCTCGCAGATCAATTATTGCCACCTTACGCAAGAGATGGAAGAGGCATTTATCCTGATATTCCTAGTGATTATCATTATCGATCACAGTTTGCAAGGTAAAGGAACAAAGGAATGGGATGCGGTAGGAATTGAGTATTCTAATTTGAATTGAGTAACATAGGAACGTGGTACCAGTCATGTATCCAAGAGCTACTGAAGCACACAATACCTATTATGGGCATCCAGGATCATCGATGCACCCAGAGACTTATGATTCTCAATACAGTCCCATCATGTCAAGTTCACCCAAGATTATACCTGTGACCAATGTTCATCATCCACGACCCAACAATACACCCGAGTTTATTTCATCTTCAATTACTGCATCCACTCCCAGCGATGATTTTAGACAAGATAGTGGCTACTTTGAACGTAGTTATAAGCGATCCTCAGCACGCAGTACTTCATCTATGGAACGGCTCAGTCTTCAGGATCCTACACCTACACATAAAGCAGCAGAATTATGGGCGGTTCCTCCTCAGCAACCCATCACCGCCAATGAAACAACGGATAGTAACAAGCAAGATGCTCCAGTTTCTTTATGGGCAGTTCCACCTCAGCGTCATCCAGAGTCATCGTCATCATCTGCAGCAGAAGAAGAAGCAAACAAGGCGATTCCATCAGTATCTTTATGGGCAGTACCACCGCAATCTTCATCATTGGAATCATTCAATGATGACAACAAAGCACAACAATCGACATCACTTTGGGCTGTTCCTCCTCAACATGCTATTGAATCATCCACTGATCTTGATACATCAGAACAACCTGTATCACTTTGGGCAGTTCCTCCACAAAAACCATTGAAACAAGAACAAGAAACAACTCCTTCGAGTTCATTATGGGCTGTTCCACCTCAAAAGACACCTGAACCTGTGAAACAATCGTCATCATCATCAGCAAGTCTATGGGCAGTACCACCCCAACGATCCTTGGATCCAGTTACAGAGGATCAAGATACTCCACAAGATGATACTAAACATGCACCCATGTCGTTATGGGCGGTTCCTCCTCAACGTGGATTGGAAAACGAGGGTGATGTTAGTGGTACTTCATTGAGTGATCATTCAGGAGATGGTTTATGGGCTGTACCTCCTTCCAATGCTGAATCCAGTAATTCAGAAGCCGATGATTTGACATTAACACCCAAACCACGTCCAAGTGCATCTACTGAATCAACTCTCAAAAAGAGATGGCATCATCGACGACAATATTCCGATGGGAATCGTGTACCTCTTAGTAGCCATGGTAGCAACAGCAGTGAGCAAGAAACTGGCAGCAATCGACGCACTGTTCGTTTTGTGAGTCCCAATGCAACATCTTATCTCGAGGATGGTGTGGAAAAATTGTCACTGCGAGACGAAGCATCTTCATCTAATGAACTTGATACATTGGATGATAAGCAACAACAACAACATCGCAACAATCACAATTTACATATTCAAATACCAGCTTCAGATGATGATACTACGATTTCTTCTCGATCACCACGTACACCAAGACAACGTACTCCATTATCAGCCAACAGTAGTAGTGGCACATCACCTATCTCCACGTCACATGAAACTAGTGAACATGATGATGAAACATGGGGAGAACGCCCATCGATTGAACAATTGTACCGTGATATTGACAAGTACTTGCCTGGCCATGATCTTGATAAAGAAATCTTTATTGATACATCCAATGGCGCTGCTGGTGCTGGTGCTGGTGCTGGTACTACTCCTGGTGCTACTGCTGGAACACCCAACAATCATCCTATCGCTGCACCATCTGCTGCTGTATCACCTGCACCACGTCGTTTGCAAGGCCATAAAAAGTCAATTCGTGTCGTTGCTAACGAAGCTCATCGCAACTGGAGACAAGCAATGAATGTGATTCGTGTCAATCATCTCTTGAGACGACGAAGCACCAAAATGTGGGGAAGAAAGGTTGAACAAGTCAAACCTGGTATGATCATTGAGGAACAAAGTATTCCAAAGGAGAATCAAGATGCTGGTTATATAGGTATGTGTTCAAGAGGATGTTGTTTGGATAGTGATTGACATGGATATGTATATATACATATATATAGCTCCCACCAAGATGCAATGGGTACGTGGTGAGCTGATTGGCCGTGGATCATTTGGTCGAGTTTATCACGCTCTCAATGTGGCAGCTGGAGAATGGATTGCTGTCAAGGAAGTCGATGCTCCCAAAACGAAATCGGATATGCTCAATGACAAGATGCGTGATGCTGTTGACTCTTTATATCGCGAAGTGTCGTTACTCAAGGATCTCGATCATGAAAATATCGTTCAGTATCTTGGCTATGATTATGATGAGGAGGAAGGGCACATCAATATCTTTTTGGAGTATGTTCCTGGCGGCAGTATTCTCAGTGTGCTTCACAAGACGGGTCGCTTTGAGGAAGTGTTGGTGCGGTTCTTTACACGTCAAATCCTTTTAGGATTGGAATATTTGCATGATCGCAATATCATGCATCGAGTAAGTAGCATTGAATGATTACCAAGTAATACTGGATTGCTAAGATGATGGTTATATAGGATATCAAGGCAGGGAATATTCTGGTGGATCAGAATGGTGTATGCAAGATTACAGACTTTGGTCTTTCCAAGCCTAGTGGTCAAGAAGAAGCTTACGATCCCAATGACAATACGCTTATGAAGGGCACTGTATTTTGGATGGCACCCGAAGTCATTCGTTCAGATTACAGTGCAAAGATTGATATATGGAGTCTTGGATGTACTGTGATTGAAATGCTGAGTGGGAATCATCCTTGGCTTGATCTCAATATGCTTGCTGCTTTGTATAATGTAAGTATACTCAAGATTTATGTTGGATTGGATGAACATGTATTAATATCAATATACTTATAGTTGGGCAAATACCAAGCACCACCATTACCAGAAGATGCTTCAGATGCAGCCAAGGATTTCCTTAATCAGTGTTTTATTATGTAAGCCAAATCAATGGATGAATGTATTATGCTGATACTGACATGAATGTTCTATTTTATAGCAACCCAGAAGAGCGACCAACAGCAGCTGATTTACTGGTTCATCTTTTTGTTCGCCAGGAACCATCATTCAATTTCAAGGCAAGTGCAATGGTAGCATGTATGAGTGTATGTAATGATATAACTAACATGAGTTGTATAGAAATACATGAAAGAAGTGGAAGCCAAACCGAAATCTTGAAGGCTATACTCTTACACTTAATACCATCATCCCGGTCATTATCCCAATCATTTGCTCCGAGACTCTTTACTCATCCATTTCCCTACGCACCCACCATCATTTCACTTGACACATATATACACATTATCATCCGCATTACTTTTTCCTATGTAGATGTCTTTTTGATAAACATTCTGCGTGCCTTGATGGCAACATTAATCCTATCATGAGCTTTATAATCCATACAAGTCGAATGTATTATGCATATGTGTATCGTCACAAGCCTTGCACTTTCCAATTTAAGCAGAGACAAATTCTGTTGTCTGATTCGTCTTTTTGTGTATCTAATTCTACCCACCCGTGAGTTTTATTCTTGTCCCAAGACGCCCCACGCAACGATCAACCAGTTGCAACTAGAAAAACATGTCTTCTCCAACTGAATCGATCAGCGACTTTGGCAAGTTGTTTTCTCTCCCGTGACACACCCCTTTGGTCATTGTATATCCTCTCCCTTGTTTCCCGCGCGTTCCTTATACCATCACTACAACTACTACCACTAGTCCACCGTTATTGGAGAGCGAGAAGGGGAATGAGAGATGGGAAATGTTGGCATGCCGAACTATTCATTAACATGGATGGCTACTATAGACGACGCTGCATCTACCAAGAAACGACTTCGTGATCAATCTGTTGATCCAGAGGAACCGACCAAGGAACAGGTAGATATGTTGCTTTATTGAACAAGTCAATGGGATATTAATCAACTATTATAGGTGGATGCTTCAAGTGCTAGTACAGCACCAAAGAAAACGTAAGTGATCTACTAAAAGGGGGAGGTACAAGATATTCATGCACATTATCATGCTCGGTTTATAGTAAACATGATGACGAGAGCACCACATCAGTACGCACCATTCGTCGAAATCTAAAGGATATGTCAACAGCAGACAAGGCAAATATCACCACAATCGATACAGATGATCAGCATCATCAACAACAACAACAGCCATCATCCACTGTATCACCTAATGATTCCGATTCCGAGTTAGATGCTACTCAAGCTGCATCATCCTCTGCAACCAGTAATAATGGAAGTACAAGTTCAGCTATGGCACGATTTGGAGGTACATCCAACGGTGATAACAACAACGATTGGAGTGAATTTGCCGAAGAAGAGAATGAGAATCCGTCAACAACAAAAACAACAGCAATGGATCAATCTTCGGAGAAACCAAAGTATACGTTTGGAGCAACATCAGGCTTTGGTACAAAAGGATGGGCTGCATCACAACAAACAACACCTTCTCCTTTAGGAGCAAATGCAACTCAAAAGGTGAGCAAAGGATTATACAAGATTATATATCAAATATTTATTCTTTATCAATAGCACCCATTTGGTGGATTTGCTTCAAAGCCTTTTGGTGCCAGTAGCACCACCAGTAGCACATTGGGTGGTACCAATGCACCAAGTACTATGACTGCTACAGCTCCAACTACATCAACGGGTGGAAATGATGCTTCATCTTCATCTTCGACTTCAACACCTTCCTTTGCTTCGTTTGCTAATGCGAGTGCCTCTCCTTTTGCGTTGGCTGCTGCAGGTGCCAACACGAACGCCTTGTCATCATTGCCCAATGTGTTATCCAAACAATCATCAGTTGCAAGTGAAAAGAGTGACAATGATGAGAATACAAGTCAAGAAGCATCTACAACGATGGATCAACCTACGGATGAATCGGAAAAAGTAAAAGCCATGGTGCAGCAACAAGAAGGTAGGGAGCATAATGAGTATTGCGTCATCATTACATGGATGCTGATATGCTATTCTTAGTGAAAACTGGCGAAGAAGATGAAAAAACCTTATACCAAACAAAAGCAAAGCTATATGTCATGGAACAATCTACTGGGAATTGGAAAGAACGAGGAGCCGGTACAATGCGCATAAATACAAAAGAAACAGCATCGGGTGCTCAACAAACTCGAATCGTTATGCGAGCTGATACAGTGTTCCGAGTGATCCTCAATTTGCCCATGTTTGAAGGCATGAAGTTTCTCATTATGCAAGACAAGTTTGTTCGCTTTGCTGGTTTTGAAACGGTGGTCAAGGATGATGGCAAGTCGGAAACCAATTTGGTCAATTATGCCCTAAGGGTAAGTTGAAATGTGTATCCTTGTTGGATGATATTCTTATATTCAATCTCTTAGGTGGCAAATCCAAGTATAGCAGAAGAATTGCAGCAGCAGTTGACAGCCTGTGTTCCCCATTAATAGCATTCATATAAAGCTGATATTAAACATTTCATGAAAGCATATAATAGTACTTTTTTGTGCTTGTAGAGTGTTGACTATCCTTAGCTGATGTTGCTCTTTATGTACATTTCCTGAAAATTGTCATACATCCAATCATTAAAGATAATCCTAAAGTCACGTGCAAATGGATACAGTGGAATTCTCGGTAAATGATCATCATGGAGGTGTCACACGAGGATGATGCTGTTTACTTTCAAAATGACAATGGTCCTTTCGGTTAGTCTTGCCGCGTTATCTAGAGTACGAAACATTGACCACCTTCCACAAGAGACGTAGTACTGCTTTCAGTCAACTTGAAGAATATTAATGAATTGTCATTATACTTGTTGTTGTTATTCAAATGATGAGTACATGTTGGATATGTTGAATGACCGCTACAGACTTTATCCATCCTGCACGATGAATATTTCATAATAAACCCAGGTATGACTACAACATAAACCCCGTGTTTATTTTCTAGATTGGTGATCCAAATGAGCTTAAACCATCCTGAAAACGGGATAGTGCATCAATGTGTTTTTATTACTGTCAAGTTTGACCGAAACCCAGTGAGCTATTTTTGGGATATGGATCTACGCTGTGATTTATTAGATGTTCTGTTGCAGATGATCGATGGTAGTACAAACTCCATGCTACCTACCACCGCTATATTAAAACTGGCCAAAGCAGGCTACGATCAAAAAGGGAGCACGCATGTCTTTTTGCCTCTCAGCTTATTATTAATCTACTCGTTACTTTTCCCGTCTCTTTCTCTCTCTTTCCCCCCTTTTTTTTCTGTCAGTCACTCATTCAACCACCCTCTTGTGGGTCATTCTCCTTTGTGTCCTTTATTTTCTACTCTTTACCCCGCAATGAACTTGGCATCTTCCAATGGGTCGCCGTCGCCATCTAACAATCCGTTGTCAGACTTAATTCGCACCGAGAAAGCTTATATTGATACACTCAAGATCATTGATACTGTAAGTGGAAATACAAGTAAAGCGTATCAAAGTCTCATCGCCTCGTTGAATATCCCAGGAACTCGCTCCTTTGTTACAAAATGGTGCTGCAGCCATCTCGGATGATTTACTCGATAGTGTTCATGATATTCTTGTCAGCAATACTCGTTTTTATCAGGTACAATCTTATGCACCATGTCAATGTCATTTGTTTCATACTCATACAATGTTGTAGCGATTAACTCGGATTGCAGCCAACCCTGATACCATCAAAGAATTGGGAGATTTACTTGTACAATGGGTAATGTATGGATGAAGATAAAACAAACACACAGTGTTCTGATACATGAACATTAGGTGGATGATATGCATGTGCCTTATACAAGCTTCTGTGAAAACTTTGCAGCTGAAAGTGACATTTGTACAAAGACGGAGCCTGCTCTTGAGCGAAGATTAAAGGTAAGTTATTATCATACAATGTTGTTATGCATTGATTGATTCATCCATCCTTTAGGAAATCTCGATGAGAACCAATCGCCAAGTGTCATTGAGCTCTCTCTTCAGTGCACCCATGGAGCAATTGCGTTATTACAAAGCTTTGTATACTGTAAGTCGTTGAATAAGCATTACACTGGAATCCAAGGATTGATCTCTTTGTATATAGCGATTCTTGGAAAGTGCGCAACCAGGGAGATCCGATCATAAGTTATTGATCAAGACCATTCAACGTATCGATACGACCCTTGAAGCTATGCCAGCAGTACCTATGGCATGTCATCGCCAAGAAGATCAAGCCAATGATACGCATGACGATAATGGATCTCCAGGATTACTTTCAGGAATTGATTGCTCAGGAAGTGTGGATTTATTCACAGGAATGTCCAAGGTAGGTTATAGGTTGGAAGGGAATGGAACTTTATATTCATCGAATCATTGTCTATAATATACAGCCTTATTCGATTACAAGTACAAGAAAGTTGGGAAGCGTGGTATTGAAGGATCATTTCATCTTGTTGCCTGAGGAAACACATCTTTCATCCCCTACTCGTGTGCAAGCAACCTTGACAACGGAGATGCTTATTCTTGTGGATGAAACAGCACACACACTATTATATGCACCAATATCAGTTGATGATTTGACGAGCAATTCAAGGAATTTGGATCGTGAACTTGTTGGTGAATATATTGTTCAGTTGACCATCCAAGGCAAAAAACACTTGTTGCTAAGAGCGGATAACCGAGAAACAAGAAACAAATGGGTTGGTGTACGTCCACAGGCACCAAGTTCAACGACATTGACACCTCGATCGATGCGATCAGTTGCAAACGGTGGTGGTAGTCAAGCAACACCACGTATTGATACCAATGCACGCAAGAGTGTGATTCGTAAACAAGATATCTTTTCGTATTATCAAGATCAATCTGGTGAAATATCGCCTTTATCATCCGAGGAAGATGAACCAATAACCACTAGTACCAATAATGGAGATGCAGGAGTTGCACATATTCGACCTAAAGGTAACATAAGGAATAATTGAGTGATGGGAGCGAATGAATACTAAATACAAGGTAATCTATTAGTACCACCTTTGCCAATAAGTCGGAAAGAAGACAAACACGAGGTGCCAACCAGTGCCAAATCCACACAACTCTTGACACCGAGACCAAGTCCCTCCTCTGAAGATAGCGGTAGTAGCCGTGGAAATAGTCCAGTACGCCCAACCACTCCACGCACTATTGAAATCAGTCATGCTGTAGCACCAGTTGCTGCAATGCAAGCTATTACACAAACAAACGATTATTTGGTGCCTGGTGCACAACAACAACAACATAGACCCCTTCCACCTCATCCACCCATGAAACAACCCACATGGCCTACACCTGCAGCTCCTATCAATCGTTCTCCTAGTCCTGGTCCACCTGTTACCCCATCCCATCAACAAGTACCACCATCGCAACAGCAACAACAACATCTTGCTCCTTCTCAACAGCAACTTCGATCTCAACGTTCCATGCCAGAGTTGGTTGTTACTCCACGTCATCATCCTCCTCCATTGCCTAATCATCAACAACAACAAACACCACAAGGAAAAGTGTTATATAATAATGGATACTGTCAAGTATTTCGCTGGAAAGGACAATCATGGTATGGTGTGGATGGTCAATGCCAGGTGCAAGTACGACAAATGAGCACACACCGAGCATGCCTTAGTATCCAAATGCAACATTCTGGCCAACTTTATTTGAATGCATGGATCTTGCCAAGCACAGTCATCAACCATGCTTCACCTACGGATATTAGTGTGACAGTACATATGGCAATGGGAAAAGAAACCTATTTGATTCATTTGCATGCACCACAGGATGCCAATGCCTTGTATCAATCATTATTACATACACATCAGTTGGCTCTGGCAGCTGACTTTTTATCCAACCAAGATGATGATGATAAGGAACCACCCCAACAAGAAGAAGCAACCGCAGTTCCACAAACAGAACGACTCGTGATGCAATGCAAAACCAAGTTGTTTGTACAGAATGAACATGCAAAATGGGGTAGTCTTGGGAGTGGTCTGGTGCTTCGATTGTCACAGCAACAGCCCAGCAAGAAAATGTATATCGATATCGAGGATGGTAAAAAGAAAAAGTTGGTCAGTGCTATGGTCCAAAGTCGTAATGTCGGTCAAATTGGTCCCAAACGTATCACATTACTATTTATCACCGAGAAGCAAGCTGTGGTGTATATGGTGCAAGTCAAGGAAGAACAAACAGCTGCTAAATTGTACCAATATCTCAAGACCAAGAATTCCGACAATGGATGGTAGAATCATTGACATTCACCCCTTCCTCTCTTACCCCCTACTTATCTAATCATTTCCCTTCTTTCACATGTATCATATCCATCATCATCTATTCATCCTTTTTTTTACTTTGAAATATACAACACACACACACAAACACACGTATATAATATATATCATATGGGCCAATCCATCATGGGGGAATGGAAATATCGGTTGCTAGTATCTGTGTTATCCATCGCAGGGGTATAGACAAAGTCAGCAAAGCGAAATAAATCGAGATCGGCATGAGCCCAATCCACCGGCTTTAACCAAGACCAGTCTTCTTGTTGATGATGATGTTGTTGCTGTTGAGAGAAATCATGACTTGTCGCAGGTGTAGTTAATGATGTTGTGGGAAGGGTGTCATTGGTTTCAGTGGTTGGATCAGAATCAGAGTCTTGCTGTGTATGAGAGGACCATAACGTAGTGGGTTGCATTGGTTGTTGTTGTTGTTCTTGTGAAGGGATGACACATCCATCTTCCGTTTTTTCACCATGAATTTGTTGATCAATGCGAGCCATCAATGCTTTAACATATTTGTGATGTTTGACAGGGGATTGTTTCAATACATGAGCTATTCTTGACATTTGTTGCTTTGCATGAGCAAGGACTGCTTCTTTGGTAGATAATAGCTGATGACCATAAACGAGACATGCCATCACCAACGTATCCAATGTAAAATGACACCATGGTTGCCGTAATTGAGCCCAGCATTCCAATAAATCAGTGATTGCATCAGCGCCATCCACACATAATTTGAGTGATAACAGTGCAATAGCAGATGTTGAACATGTGTTTGTATCATCATCAGGGTGATTGGGTAAAAAGATCGAGTAAAGTTGACACATTTGAAAATGATATTCAAAGTTGAGCTTGAGACAAGCTTGTTCACGAAATGATGTAGTGGCCCAATCACGTGTTGTCAATGGTTGTTGCAGCTTAAAGTAATCTGGCAAGTTGTGATACCACTCTTTGAGTTGCTTTTCGAGATCGGATACGGTTGCCAGATATGGATCAGCTTGACCTGAGATGCTGGTATGGATACGACGATATATTTGATTGATCTTGTGACGATGTACAGTAAACTCGGTCCTATAACGTTGTTCTCCTTGTTCATGGTCCATGACTCGAGGTGCATTGACACTGATAGCGTCATCCAATGGGAACATGAGGGGTTTATCCGAATGTGCTGCATATAAAGTTTCAAGGAATTCGGCTGCTGCAAAAAGACGGCGTTGTGTCTCATTCAATAGTGGATCATTGTTTTTGTCACAAGATGATAATTCTCGATGCAAACCAAGATCAATACACATCCGAGTAGCCAGACCAAGAAAGGTGTATGCTTCGGATTCATCTCTATCAGGACCCGTTCTTCCAATACTATAAATGTACATGAGCAATAAAGCATGCACTGTAGTCAATCGAGGATTAAGAAATTGATCCTTGAGTAAGTCTTTGGCAACAATGAAATAATGTTCTCCCACACGGTTAGGATCTTGTCCACAAAAGGTCCCATGATAAATAGCTGCATGACGAGCTGACCAGGCCAATATGGCATTGAATAATAGTGGACATCCAGTTTGTGTTTTGCATTGTTGAATAAATGTATCCATGTCTGGAAGTGGTAGACAAAGAAAGCATTCCTGGTAAATCTTGAGAAGTTGATCCAATAACTCTGGATTGATGGGGGTCACTTGCTTTGATGATTCGGTAGATACGATGGGTCCATTGTTATTTTTGTTTCCTCGATCATTCGTTGTACTCGACTCCCATGCACTGTACAATGGAAAGATAATATCCTTAGACTTGTACAATGGGTTTTGTTTAACAATCACGGCATCTTCTGCTGATGGTACTGATGATGATCGTTTCAGTCGATTCCCTTTTTCATTATTGTTCATTGATTGTGTAGTAGTAGTAGTAGTAGTAGTAGTAGTGGTTGCTTTGTCTCCTACATGCACAGTCGCTGATCTTCGAGTATTACTCAGCTGTAGTTGCGAAAGACCAGAGAGTAGAATGTCGTATAAATCATTGAGAGAGATAATGTTGGTATCAATCCTTAATCCTTCAGGTGTGAGTGAAAGGGTCCAGTTTGCCTTGACACCTGGAATAAGCTCTGATGAAGAGGATGATAGTAACGGATGATCACTTTGCTCGTTCTTTTTCCGTTTCTTGGCTGATCGCATTTCACTGGCGATAAACTGAGTGTCATCATGGACTTGTTGCACACCATTCTCGAGTAATGTAATGCGACTCTGCAGTTGTGTCATGGTATCATGGAGTTGTACAAGATTGAATAGATCTACTTGTGTTGGAGCACCAGTGTATGAACATGTTGCTGTTGCCATGATTGTATTCATCAGCCAATGACCATGTACGATGCTGTTTTCCCTTACCTTTGCCACTTTGACATCGACCACATGTTGGATGGATAAAATCGCACTTGACTGTATGGTATTAGCATCATTTCCATCATTCCTTTCCCAATCGTAAATACCCTTTTTCTTTCTATATAAAAAGTCAGCATGAACATATCACACAACCCCATCTACGGATGCTTGCCTGCATCGTTCACATGCAAGAGTCATTCGCATACGTTTCGAAGTGGAATGAGCGTCGTTTGTGGTTGAAGGTGATGGTTGATTTGTCATGAATTATAGGAATGAAAAGGAACAAGACAATGCAAAGGGTGGGGGTGTAAAGTAACTATATTTATACAAATACAACAAACACAAATTACAAACAAGACCAGTTCTGATCTCATGCCACTAGTGTAACCGACGGGATAGTTTCCGATAATTAATCTCTACGTCGTTGATGTCTAGCAAGCATTTCAGATATTAGGGACATGGTATCTAATCCTAGAGTATAATAATGATCATTCTTTTTGGCGTTGAATATGCTCATATGCGCTTCCACTTCGCCTTCAGCTCTTGATGGGATTGGGATGAAATAATGTGCTGTTTCAGGAGGAGGCAATGCAATAAATGTTTTTGGATCCGTGGCTAAACTCTCATTATTCTCAAGCTATTATTATCCTGTCAGTGCCATTATCAACCTTGTTTCAAATGTAGTATAACCCACTTGTATATAGAAACATCGAAACAGGATATCATCCAGCTCAGAGAGACGACGCATTCTAATGCATTCATAAGTACAATTGATAGATCCTTGATCATTTTCCTGTTTTACATACCTTTCCCAGCAGGCTTCAAAGTCCATCAATGTGCTCACAAATTCAACATGATCCATGGCATCGTTCACTTTTGAAGTAATGACATCTTTGGCCAAATAAGCAGCAGCACCAACAGCAGCGACACCAACTACACCAGCCAATAGACCCCAACCAGATGATGATTTCTTTGTACTTGTATTCGCAGCAGCACTAGCAGCAGCAGCAGCAGTAGCAGATGAAGATGCTGCCCCTGTCCACGTGATTTGTTTGGCAGTGGAAGATACGGATCGGGATGCAGTGGTGGTAGAGGAAGTGTTGCTTGTAAAGAATCGACTGACATGGCTGTTAAGCTTATCCATATGTGATAATGCTGTGCCTGATACAAAGCGATGATTAAGTGAATAGAATGGTGTGTCGTATGCGAGTAATCCAATAATCTGTGCTTTAGCGCCAAGCAAATCTTGACCATTCTGTCGCAATATCACCTCTGCAGCTAAATTCAATATGAATATGGGATCATTCTTAATACCATCCTTACTTACACACAATTCCTCCCATCGAATGTCCAAGAAATACGATCAATACATTGCCAGTTTGACCTGAGGATGCCATCGAGGTTTGTTGCTGCTTTACTTGATCTTGTAACCACTTTTGTAGGTTATGAACTGCCACATTGAAATCCCTATCAACATCTTAGTACACAAGTCTTTCAACATCAACTGGAAATAAAGTACCCTGATGTCTTGTACCGAGGATAAACAACTGTGTGTACATCAGTACTTGTTGCAATGGTCCTTAATCGTTCTGGGAAATCCTGCAAGCATCAGGCATTGTCAATGCAACCGAATCCAACTGCAACCATGTTTGTTCATTTGTTTGCCTTGAATGTGGTATCTGTTCCTCGAAAGCCGTGAACAAAGACAAGTAATAATCGATCCTGTGTTGCCGTCATTGGCGTACCAGAGGTTGTAAAGGTGTACACGAGAGAAAGAAAGGTGCTGCTGCTTGTGTAGCAATTGCCCTGAAAATGTCCGCTGATCCTTAAGGCAGAAATGAAATCAAGATGCCTTTCACGTGGTTCCCTTGCATAAAATCAGGTTTCCACCCATTTTAGTTTGCATATAATATGGCTTGATCCTGTATATGCTTATAATCTGTGACATCAATAAAACATACAAAGTGGCACATAACATTGTGTGATGTACCTTGCTCACTCACCACTTGATCAAAATGACGTGAACAACAATGTTGGTTGTACATAATACTATGCTCTATATCTTTAAAATCAATCAACCACAATAATCACCATCTATGTGTATATCGGCAGAATGATACGAGTACGGATAGAATTATCATCATTCATTGCTTACAGGCTCTCACCATCTCTACACTCGAGTATAGTAAAGCTTTCTTCATCCCATTACTGGTATTCTCATTTTTTAACCATCAACACAACACTAGTGCATATAAAGCAATCCTCAGAATGATACGACTGTTTGATCTACAGTACTGTTTTAAAACAAGCATGCGTAGAGAACATTACAATCTACAATTGGAAATGTTGCCAAGCAGCTGTAGAAATCATTTATGGCTGTAGCATGTATCACATAATGTTGACATGATGAATCAATGTTGATTTCAGCGACAATTTCTTTCTGGTTATTTCCATTTCCATTATAATCATCACCATCATTATGTAAATTGATGCAATGATCACAGCCAACAACCAATGACATTGCAAACAAGAACAATGTCCCCTTTGCATAGAGCAAGATAAAGAAAATATTCGCAATAACAAAAACTGACATGGTAGCATTAAATTTGATTATACTGGAATTAAAGCATAAGGATGGATACTTGCTAGCAATACTATTGTACAAAGGACCAAAGCGCTATTGGGACGCACGAGTTATTGGCACAAGTTTCATGAAAAGATTCACGCCATTGCCAACTGGGTTGTTGATTTGAAAGCTTGATATGAAACCGGGAGTTTTTATCAATTTGTTTCCATATGATGTTTTAATATCACGCACTATCACTGAGAAAGACTTGTATTGAGTAACTGTTTCGAAATCCCAACAAGAGCATCCAGCATACGTATGAAATTCTTGTTTTGATGGATTGAATGCAAATTTCGCGTCAACGTTTCGTATTGTCTGGTAACAAAGCGCCCAGCATTCTGGTTAGTACCAGTGACATTATATCAGTGTTCAAGAACAGGCATTGTGGGTGTTCTATCTTCGTTTTGATAGAATTGTGATTGACACCCGCTTTCTTATCCGATTGGCTGACTATGGACTACCACAGCATTTGAATACTGAAGGTTACAGGATATACAAATCAAACAAAGCTATCACTACTCTCGCATATCGGTGCCTTGATTGACGAGAATTGTATATCATCGAGAACACGGGTCGCTAACCTTCACTTGAGGATGACGCCATTTTTTTGTTCATCAAGCACTTTCATTTCTTGATCAATCAAGAATCGATAACAAGGGACACTGTACTGCGGAGATCATCGTACTGCAACAGAAGCGGGGGATCATTCAATGGATGGTAGCAAACTCGTTAAAAAAGCAAACATATACAGTAATAGTGTTACATAACCAAGGATAGATATTCTTAAACTTTCCATCCCTTACATAAAACGGTATCCTTGATTACATTTGTCATTAGATGTCATCAGCTGGTATTTGTGCAACTGGGACATTATTTATGAAGATGATCTTTATTGTATAGCAGTAACTGATCTACCTATCAATGATCCTTTATGATGGGACGTCTAGTTTATCAATTCAAGGTGGTCCACAAACAGAGTCATGTTGTCGCATGCATTCTGTAAGCCAAGAAATAAAGTACGGAGAAAGTGCAAGTATAGCTACTGCCAAGAACCAAAGTGTGTACATTTGTATTAAGCTCATGCACCACTCGTTTGTCATTGTTGCATTCACGAGCCACTTTTTCTAATTCCGAGGATGCATATTTAGAGTGTTGTCCCTGGAGTCAATTTAACTGGGCTTGGCAGCAACCTTGCTTGTGTATTGACACAAACACCTCTTCTTTCTCTCACACTCACTCTCACAAGCATTCGTCCATCATGAGACATTTATTCCATAGTAAAGACCACAAGCAGCAACAATCGCTTCGACTGCAAAAAGAACTGCAAAAGGAGGAAGAAACACTTTGGAAGATTGAGCAAGAGAAACGCAAGTTGCAAGAGGAATTGGACATGAAAATGGCAAAGAAGCTGCAAGAAGAAATGGAGCATCGTGAACAAGAACCCCAACGACAAGAACAGCAACAACAAGAACCTGAATTGACTGATGAAGAAGTTGCACGTCGGTTGCAAGAAGAACTGAATGGAGGGCAATCACCAACACATAATGCTTCTCCTTCTCCCATAACAACAACAGCACCACCACAACCACAACCAGTGGAAACACGTTCCAATCAAGAGCTCTCTGATGAACAATACGCAAGGATGTTACAGGAACAGTTTGAAGCTGAGGAACGTCAAGCACAAGAACAACGTGGATCTCCTTCTCCAGCTTTACCTCCACGTACGTTATCATCAGATAATACTACTACTGCACCATCAGCGTCATCTGTTGCGCCACCACCATTACCATCCAAGCCAGTTGCATACAATCATTGTAAGTCGTTGCTATGGGATAGGAAGAAATAATCATCTAATCATGCTATAGCAACCCATTCTTTGGGACATGGTTCAGCATCTCGTCCATCATGGATGCATCACGCTAGCAGTAGTTCTACTAGCAGCAGCATCAATAATTCCGATCAACCGGTAACGCAACAACCACCAACATCTCAGGTGCCACCACCAGCTTATCCAGCGTCTTCATCAGCATCACCTGGATCATATCCTCCTCCTCAACCAGCAAGTCCTGTTGCACCTACATCCTATAATAATACATCTGCACCACAGTATCATCCACCTGCCACATCATCAACAAGTTATCCACCTTATCCACCATCACCTTCACAACAACAACAACAACAACCCCAATGGGCAGCTTATCCTTCAGCAACACCACATCCACCTCAGCAACATCCACAACCATCTTTTTATCCACCCCCTCCTGCTTCACCTGCTCAACAGAATCCACAGCACTCTTATTATACACAACCCCCTGCTTCACCTGCTCAACAAAATCCACCTGCTCAGCAGCATTCACAGCAATCTTATTATCCACCACATCCTGCTTCACCTGCTCAACAGCAAGAGCATCGTCCAATTGCTCAGCAACAGCAGCAAGAATCATCTACAGCTACCATGGGATCTACACTTTTCTCAGCAAAGAATGACCCAGTCATGTTCATTGTACCGCCAATCCAACAACAACCGCAGCAACAAGAGTCATCCCAACATCCAGCATTTATGCCAATGCCGGCTCCTGAAGATCATCAACGTCCCATTTATCCTACTCAGCAACCACAAGAGCAACAACAGAAACCACAACAACATGATGAAGAATATCGCTCTGTTCAACCCACTCAATCATCATCATCAAAAAGAAGGGTACGAGATCCTACACCTCCACCTAGCCGTTCTACTACTCGTGCATCATCAGTCCCTAGTACAGGTTCCACCAACAAAAGTGATACAAACCCATTCGCTGATAGTTTTGCTGCTGAAGCATCTGAGGAAGAATCGTCATCAGAAGAAGAGGAAGAGGAAGAACTGATCCATAAACACGAGAATGAAACTACTATCACCAAGCAAATTGACAAGGATAATCAACCACAACAATCACAACAACAACATGCATTTGATCCTTCTCGATACTTTGATGAAGAGGACCTTGTGGATTTGAATGCACCAGCTCATCATGAAGATGATGAAGATGATGATGGCAGTTCAGATGATGGTAGTTATGTGGGACCCGCATCATCCAAGCCTGCAGTGGAAATGGCTGTACAAACTGACCCTGTCAATGATGAAAAGGATATTGAATCGACAACCAATGAGAATGAAGTGGATGTTGTCAAAGATGCTGGTGTGGATAGTAAAGGTATTCAGACAACCAATACGGGACCATCGAAAGAAACGACAAACAAGAAATCGGTAGTACCTGAAGAATCTCTTTTGGACATTGACCTCGAACCAACACCAGTACAACGACCTGAACCAAGACCACGTGCGACATCGAATGTGGATACAAAGGCTGAAATTCAACGACGACTTGCTGAACAAATGAAGAAATCTTCAGCGACAAGAGTGGATCCAACATTTGGTATCAGTATGGGACCACCTCCAGCTGCAGCAAAGAAACTGGATGACTCTGATAAAACACAAGAGGAAGAAGAACGAGCTAAAGACGACAAAGTACAAGAAACACTTGAACACCATGAATCCATGCATTCGCTTACACCAGGTCCATCCATGTTTTATCAACATCATCGTTCTCAATCAGCAAGTGTTCTTGTTCCTCCTGGCACAGGTCATATTCCACAAGCTACTCCTTACATGAATCACGCAGCATATGATGATATGTCGTATACACCAACACCTGTTGTCTATCCTGCAAATGTGTTGAGAGCTGGCGCACCACCCACCATGAGTCCGGAACCTAATGAAGCTGGATTGGCTACAATGGACAATACATATGAAGGTAGAATCATTGTCCACATGGATGCTTTTTTGATTACAAGATAGCTAACAATGATCATGGTTCACATAGTACCATCCAGTGAATATGGCTATTATCGTGTGGATAGCAATGGATACCCTGCAAAAGATGATAGTGACGCCAAGTCAGTCAAATCCAACATGACAACAAGTGCAAAGGAGAAGGCTTTACCAAAGATACCCAAGAGTAAGTAAGCCAAGACCATGTATGTTGGAATTGATTCATTTGACACTGCTGCTAAAAATAGGTGATCCTAACCACCGACACATTACTGTGCCAAGTGTCAATCCTGGTCAACGGTAAGCTTCACAAATGCAACGAGGGAAATGATATAGGATATTCATTTTCTATATATAGAGTATGGATCCGACTTAATCCAACTGATACCGGCAAAGCACTTGCACAACGTATCCATGTCGTCGCCACCTACAAATCTCGCAAGATTCTTTCCATCAAGACCACCAGTGGCCGTGTAATCCCATTGGATGATACTCCTGTGTTTGATGATTGGACTGAGATTGCAAACCTGGAAGATGGTGCTCCTTGGGAAGTGGAATGGGGACAATTGGATCATCCATTCAGTGGAAGCAAGGAACTATTCAAGTCGATCAAGGCCAGCTTGTTGGCAGGCAGAGACTAAATTACTTTACAATGTACAAAATATTACCTGTTAATTTGATTATTGTGTTTATAATAAAGAACATTGAAACAAACATAATGACGACATAACATAATGATAAAGATAGTAGCTGTACAACATGGTTTCTTTATGCAGGACCAAATAAAGGATACATATATTCACACCCCATTACATTATGTGTTGGGAATATTATTGAATTGGATTGTTTATCAACATGAGACGAATCTACAAACTTAAGCACGACGAGCATTCTCACGACGACGGTTGTCCTTGGGAGTGAATGCAGCAACGGGAGCAGTAACACGAACACCGGGCAAGTTTTCAAAGTTGAGGGACTTGAGCAAGTCCTACAAGGAAAACACATAGGCAGCAGGATCTACTGGTTAGTACGGAAGGATCTTGACACCGAGTAATCACAATATAATTTTGGCCATCGAAAGATCCAACCGCCATAATGAAAATGAAAAAATGATATTTACCTCAGTCTCAGGATCAATCTCAATAGCAGAGGTATCCAAAGCAGATTGCTCGGGCACATAGTTATCACGACGTTCACGTTCCTCTTCTTGAAGCTTGAAGGAAATACCACGAACAGGACCACGAGAGATACGCTTCATCAAATGGGTAGTGAAACCAGCAATCTTGTTGCGAAGACGCTTGGATTGGATAATAGCAACTTCATCACAGATACGCTTGTTGGTTTGGAAATCCAAAGTAAGACGAGGATAGTATTTCTCAATAAGGACACGAGAAGCCTTCTTAACAGTCTTGGTACGAACACGACCCTGAACATCCATCCATCAATTAATCCATTCATTCATCCATTCATCTATGCATTCATCCATCGATAATGTACGATTATCTTACCATGATGATTAAACGATGTGAAATAAAATGTGAAAGAGAAAGAGAACTTGCTTGGGAACCGCATGGGGCAAATTCATTACACACCCTCACCTGAGTTGAAAATGTTGGTGTCGGATCCTCCTTTCCCCTTGTTGCTTTTTCTTTCTTTCTTTTCTACCTATCCTATTCCACCCACAACCTTGTTGTCTCGGTTATGGAAGAAGAAATAATCAATTTTATACAAGAATACCAAGGTAGAGCGTGCTTCTATGTTATATATTGGGTATCCGATTGATACAAGCTATATCATACGTGTAGACATCAATGGTACATATATCCACACATACAACTCGCCACCTACTCCAGTGGAATTCCTCAGAAACTGTGTCCACCCCAATAGACCTGCAGTGATTAAAAATGCTATATCACACTGGCCAGCATTGAAACGATGGAGTAATGACTACTTTCGCGAAAAGATGGGTGAATCAATTGTGACAGTAGCAAGTATGTGATCAACATTGGATGATGTAGAAGAGATAAAAATCATTAACAATGAGTATAGCCACGCCCAATGGGTAAGAAGAATTTGATTATAGGATCAATGGAATTACTCAATTGTGATTATGCAGTTATGCAGACGCAGTGACGTATGATCCAAACACGGATCGCGAGTATTTTGTACTGCCGCATGAAGAATCAATGCCCTTTAACGACTTTCTAGACATTATCCAAGGAAAACGTGACACACCCCATGCACATTATATATCATTACAAAACGATAGCTTGCACACTGAGTTTGCAGCACTCAAAGACGACATCGATGAAGAAATAACATGGTGTAGTGAAGCATTAGGCAAGAAACCGGATGCTGTCAACTTTTGGATGGGCAACGACAAGAGTATCACATCCTTACACAAAGATCCATATGAAAATTGTTATGCAGTCATACGGGGTGAAAAAACATTCGTGTTGCTCCCTCCTTCAGAATACTATTGTCTTCACGGTAAAACGAGAAAAAACAACAGCAACACAATGAATTGATGACTCATGTGCCATCCAGAATCCAATTATCCAACAGCTATTTATTCCCCAACCATGGAGTTAACCCCACTTGATCCTCCTACTGAAACACCTTGGATCCCTGTGGATCCCTTACATCCAAATCTTGAACGGTTCCCTCGTTTTAAACATGCTCGCCCCATTGTCGTCAAGGTACAAGCAGGTGATATCCTTTATCTTCCAGGTGAGTGATATCCACATGTATAAGCTCTTTTTTCTCATATTATATTTCATAGCACTATGGTTCCATCAAGTTTTGCAACACGGTGATGACGGTGTTATTGCCGTTAATGCGTGGTATGATATGGATTATCGCAACACATTATATCCCAGCATGAGCTTTGTTCGTGGTCTCGTTCATCGTTGTCTATGAAATATACATATAATATGCTCATCAAAAGTCGATCACGGCATCATACCAAGGATCGGGTCCATGAACCACCAAGCTTTTGCCAAGGGTCTTGAACCCCACTGATTCGTAGAGAGGAATGAGATTGTGTCGGCTCAGCAGTGCAATACGTTGATATCGATTCTCGTTACGGATAACTTCAATCCAATGCTTCATAAGACGCGATGCAATTTTTTGTCGACGCGCATTAGGTGATACGCATACGCTATGTAGGCACACCGTTTTGCCTTGGGGATCATGAGTTTTCATTGATTCATCGGTGACAAGTGAATCTTTAGAGAGTGTAGTACAAACAAAGCCAACAAGCTCTCGATCGGATGAGCGACGAGCAACCATGAATAAATTGGCATCGGTTGTAAGCGCGTATTGGATACGGTTGACGAGTTGTTCACGAGAAGCTGCTTCATCTGGATGGTATGATTCTGTTTCAAGTGCAGTGATTACGTCAACATCATCCACTTTTGCTGGTTCATATATGAGATCTATTGTCATTGTTGTAAAGTGAATGTTATTATAAAGAGAAAAAGAAGAGTGAGATGGGAACGAAATACTCCACCTTTTGTTTTATTTGTCCGTCGATCATCTTCCAATCGGATCTCTGCATCTCTTACTTTGTGATGGATCCTAAGTGACGTAGTGCGTATGAATATAAACACATATATACTTTAAAGTGATTCATCGTATACATAAGCATATGCTGATACTCTGATGTTATGCTGGTAGAATACAAAACGACTTGGGATTTATGCAATAAAATAGTGCAGGTCTGATACTTCGGCGCAACTATGACCCAGCTCCGAATGGTTTCCTTTGCAATTGTTGATTTTTGAGTACACCAGGCGTTTGCATGCTGCGTTTGTGTGATCAACACTTGTGGCACTTTCTCCTCAACCATAAAGGATTCATCCTCTTTACATTCTACTTTGCCAATGCTTCAATATAGTTGGTGTCTGGAACAAAATGCCGGAACGTGCGTGCGCGGAGAGATTGTATATCAGGGCCAAACATGTTCTAGATCTGTGTTCCTGAATACCATTATAGCGCTTATTATGTGTATATGTTTGTGTTTTTAGAATAGGCGAACACAAGTTTGAATTGATTTCCGCCACAATAATAATATTAGGCCAGGCATCTGGGTTGGAGTCTTGGCAGTGGCACATTCAATGGTGGCTTGATTAACCGAGACATTACAGGTGCCCTGTTGCCGTTTAGAGATAAATTTGACTCTTGCGGGATATATTCGTTGATCATTGTACTGCAGCTTTTATTTTAATACAGCTTGCATATGCTGGTTTGCTCAACAGATTGAAAGCAAATAAAAGCATCTCTTGTGATATATCGACTGATACGTCATGCATGTGCTACGAGAGCGATTATGTATACATATGTCTTTTGTGTACACACTTATACTTTGGTCGAATGACATGGAACCATAATGTCGGACAAGACGTCATGCAGAAAAGAGAAAGGAGAGAGGTGCTACCCATATCAGGTGTTTTGTGCAAATATGGTACTTTTTTCACTTTAGTGCAACATACATAGAAGGCTAATAGGCAAAATAATGGGTACACTTTATTCCGTAATGTTTCAACAAGGCGTGCCAATGGCACATGCAGGCACTTTAGCAGCAAATCTCGTCGATCTCGCCTAGAGTAGAAAAAAAGAAAACATCGATTAGTTGAATGTGGAACGATGAAAAAGTGTCGCAGCTTGATTGCAACATGTATCATCCACTTACAGCTATAAAAGTGGTTTATTAGCAAAAGTTCACTAGTTCAACCTGTAAACCAATGTACAACACTTACCAGCAGATGGCTTCAAGGGCACAGCAGAAGCAAATGGTAGCAAGGCAATCCTTGACACAACCACCACCACGAAGTCTATTCACCAAACGAGCATCAATGTTAATAACCTGATCCATTGCCTATAGCATTTGATCCACTGATCTTTACCTGAGCAAGGAAGAGGTGGAGGGCTCAACTGGATTGACAAGAAAGAAAGGGCATGTTACAAAGATAATCCTAATCAAAAGAGTGCAAGCATATGCATACCTTCTTCTTCCTTCTTGGTTTGCTCGTTCTGGAGAGACATGGTTTGACTGGTAGGGTAAGCGTTGGCAACGGCGGGCATTTGTTGTTGTTGTTCTTGTTGGCTGCAAGGTTCATGTGAGTTTATGCAATCATTTTAGCAGCTACACATTCCATGATCCTATGTACTATACCTGGGCGACATGTTTATAAGTTGAAAAAAGAGTAATGGTTTGGCGATGATTGATTCTGTGGACGCTTTTATAAGCGGCATTTCGGATGCGCCAATTTAGGATTAGCCAAAATTAGGCAAAAGGAGAGAGCGAGACCGCGTCCTATTTTCCCTTTTGGCTTGGCATAAGACAAGTTATTGCATGCAGCCATTTTTTTTGTCCTACTGCTACAATTTACTATATCTATGCTTGTTCAAGTTACCTCGGTTTGGCATAATGCCATATGAATGATGATTTTGCTATTGACCAACTTCATCCGATGACGACGGCTTGTATCGGCTGGATCTTGCATACAAGAGAACAATGACACGACCCAGTCAGCTGGTACTTTTTCTTTGTACACAGCCATTGAATCGTACAAAGAGCAACATGATATGCTCGTACGGTTATCATACAATTCCCCTTGCCGCTCTTTCCCCTTGAAACGTATTGAGCAAGCGAGTTACCGGACATGGCAGATCATGCAACATCGGACGTTGCTGAGGAACGTATATGCAATCAAAAAGGCAGCTGAGAACACAACCAAGAAATGACCACGTGTTATCCGATGATGGGGCTTTGAAGATATATCCATGATGCTGGTATCCTTGGCAACTTGCTGGGTAGTGGCGATGTCATAGCAACTACCAAATAAAGTGGATTGGGATCACACACGCTTTTGATCTGGCAGTTCAAGTGTACTGTTATTGATTGATTGCAAGTGTGCTTTTGTTTATTGTAACTAAAGTTGGCACTAGGTTGTTTTAAGGAGATCGTTTCTCTTCTCGGATATGAGAAATGCTGTAATGATGACGATGTTGGTCACGCGTTGCAGAACACATTAAGAAGAAATATTATAATAATGAAGAGCTAGAATGGTTGATCATATATAAGAAATTGTCATGTGATGTTTTATTGTAAGAGAAATGGGTAGCCAACACATATATTAAGCTACAGAGGTAAGAAAAGATATGTGGATAATAGGTCAAAGGTGCTGGTGCTAGTATTTGTGAGCGACGAATGAGAGAGATTTCCTGTGCCGCTGCCAATAAGCGCTTGGCTTGCTGTAGCCAGTGGTCTCCCTCTTTCCCTATTGACCGATTGCAATGGTAAGCTATCATGGACCATTGCCGAGTATCATCCTTGCCACCAAGAAGAACAATCATCACGTTTTACACTTTATACAACGATGGATGAATGAAAATACAGCAGATGACGATGGATGGATGAATGGATGAATGATGATACTCGGTTATTGACACACAACTCATTAACATTCATTGGTTATAGCCTTCCAACAAGTCGTTCCGCACCAAGGTTAAGCTTGCCAAGAAGCAAAAGCAGAACCGTCCTCTTCCTCACTGGTTCCGCATGAAGGCTGATACTAAGATCCGGTAAAGAGATATATGCTTTATAGCAGTAACACTATCCACTGACACACAGATCATGTATACTACTTTAGCTGGAACGCCAAGCGCCGCAACTGGCGTCACACCAAGCTCAACATTTAAGCGAACAACTTGCAACTCTTTGTATATTGTATATTTGCTTGATATAAAGTTGAGGATAACGACTACATTTTTCTTCTACAACATCGGATCATCCAAACGTGTTTTCACCAGAATATCTATCATATCACATTGTTCAGCATACGATTGACGACTCATTGGATATGTGGGGTGCATTGGGGACTTACGCAATGTATAAAAATCCATCCTCGTCCTTGTGTTCTTCGTATATTGCACTCATCAAAGCTGAAAGAAGAACGAGACATGTCAGATCATATTGTAAAATCATCATCGTGAGAGAACATACCAGCAGTGGGAGGCAGTACTTGATTAACAAAGATAAAGATAGCCTTTTCAGCATTGAGCTTGATTCGCTTTCGAATAACATAGACGAATTGTCCCACTGTGAGATCCGCTGGCACGAGATATTTCTTCTTATCAACAGTTGGAATATCACTCTTGTCAACCTTTTCACAAATCACTGGGATGCGGTCTGGATACTTGTCTCGTATACGGTCAGCTTCTGCTTTACGTTTCTCTTGAAAAAAAAAATCACAGTATTTCAGTATAAAGCTCTCTCTTTCTCTTCCAACATTGACCTACCAAACGAGTGTTCATCTTTGAATCGGGATCGCATACTGTTGGTCATTTGCAATCGGAGGATTAACCACAGAGAGAGAGAGAGAGAGAGAGAGAGGAAACTTTGTTGAATAAAGAGGGGAACAGAGAGCGAGAAAAAGAAAGAGATTAATTACTGATGCTGCATGATTCGGCATGTGCATTATCCAAATGATCCATTATTCAAGCACCCCATGATTTATGCTCCTTATCCCCGTGATATGCTACTGTGATCTCCATGCTTATTCATTGGTGTCACATGGTTACCCCTCGCTATGATATCAGTGTGCTCGTAATCAGAGCTTACTATCAAAAGATATACGGTGTGCATTTCCTGATGAGCTGTATTCATGCATTGCTGTCATGATTGACATATGTTCCTTGGTTCTCATTTCATACATTAACATCTTCTTTAACTTTATTATATATCTATTATTTGGTACGATACATCGATCTGTTTACATCTTGTTGCCTTTTAATTCATCCTTCTTCTTGTTTCGTCTTGATCTCTGTTCCGTTACTCGTATTCTGCTGTTCCTGTTTCCTGGTTGAAAGCACCTACTGTAGCATGTTCCATGTTTCATATTCTTGGTTCCATTATCCAAGCACATCCTGACAATCGTTCACTTGATAAGTTCATCCACATCTGTATATGAATACCACAATACGAATATCATATTCGTTACAACACATGCAACTGGTTGAATGTGGATGGATACATTGGTGTTACTGATGATTCAGTTGAAGCAGGCAATGCGATTGGCTGAGAGGTTGCATAGGGGATCTCGTTTTGGCGTGTCAAATACCGATCCTTGTTCCACACTTTTATTCCACAAAACATGCCACTCGATCGTCAACCACCACCCATTGCAGATAGCATTACGAGTCATGTGGGTTTGACTCCCATGATTAGGTTGTCTCCTCATAACCAAGGTATGCATTTGAAATATGTTTCTTGTTGGCATTAGACATTAACCGCCCTTATCTCTTTTTTCTAGTACAACTTCTTGCCAAACTTGAACTGGCCAACCCCACAGGAAGCCACAAGGATCGTGTAGCTCACAAGATAGTACAAGGTATGTGTGGATGATTATATGAAACAGAGAATGATCATATTAAAACGAGATCCTATTAGACCTTGGCAAAGTGCGCACGTTGATCATTCCAACTTCTGGCAACCTTGGTATTGCTGTTGCTGCCGCTGCTGCGAAAACCCATCGTGTCATTGTCATTGTTCCAGAAAAAACTTCAAGTGATCGTATTCAAATGCTTAAAGCGCTTGGTGCTGAAATCATGCGTTCACCAACCGAAGCACGGCCTGATGCTCCCGAAAGTGCATTCTCTGTTGCAGCCAAGTTGAAAGAACAATTGCCCGATTCGCGTGTTATTGAAGAGGTATGGAAAGGGATTGCCTATATAAAACGTGTTATTCATTGGATATTTGTTAGACCAAATTGGAAGGAATCTATTATGATGAATTGGCAGAGGAAATTATGCAACAAACACAAATGAGATTGGATCACTTGTTTGTTGGTGTTGAATCCGGTCTTATGATCACCCAGCTTGCAAATGCATTGAAAGCCAAGATTCCTGAACTTCAAGTATGTTCATCATGATCATCGTGATTGAGAGATTGCAAAATGTATTGACAATATCGATCATTAGGTATTTGGTGTCGATCCTACAGATTCACTCTTGGCTGCCGGTAGCATCGAACATGGTCGTACCGTAAGTTGTTCCGCAATATGGAATATGCATAATTAACATGTGTATGCTAATGCGATGTATATAGGATTGGAAGATTGAAGATATAGGAAGCAACTTTGTACCCAAGTCACTTGATCGATCCAAGGTGGATGGTTGGTTCAAGATTTCGGACAAGGATGCATTCTCTACTGCTCGTCGACTTATTCGTGGTGATGGTATCCTTTGTGGTAAGATCTGTACAATCTTTGGGTATTGAAATGCAGTGATAGCTTATATGCAACAATTAGGACCCTCCTCTGGTGCTGTGGTAGCTGCTGCCATTCAACATGCAACTACGCTCTCTCAACATACCACGCATGAATATCGCTCAGTTGTCATTTTGAATGATACAGCCAAGAATTATGGATCCACCTTGCTGAATGATGATTGGCTTTTGGAGAACAACTTGGCGGATGATGTAATGACGCAAGAACTCGAATTCCTTTCCACTGATCGCTACCGTGCAGTAAGTAAGATGGTTCTTGTTGTGAATGGGAAGCTTACGATGTATATATGAAATAGGCAAGTGTCGAAGATCTACAACTTCCAGCAGCAGTAACGATTCCTCCCACTGCAACCATATCCTATGCCTTGGATCTCATGTTGGAACGCGAATTCTCTCAACTACCAGTCATTCGTACTGACAACAAGAAATTGGTTGGATACGTATCATTGACAACACTACAAGAACGATTGGATCAAGGTGCCATTCAACCCAAAACAGCAGTGCAGGATTGCATGTTCACCTTCAAGAAGTCGACTGGCACATTAAAGTATCAGTTGATTACCCCTGATACCAGTCTAGCGGATTTGGGTAAGTTATACACTATATGTATGATGACGATCCTATTGCTAATGACCTTTGTTTTTCCTCAATAGCCAAATTCTTTGAAAAGAACTCATTTGCTATGGTGACAGATGTCAACCGAAAGTGGTGTCTTGGTGTGGCAACGAAATATGATTTATTGAGCTTCTTGCATCGACGACAATTTCTATAGTAACCCTATTGTACCCGTGTATATATATTTGAATGATCACTGAGTAAATTGTGGGAGGGGATTTGAATTTAACTTTCAGATAACGGAGTGGATAAGAGCGGGGATCATTATGTTTCGTGACTGTATACTTTGAAAAAAGGTTAAATAGCCCTCCATCTTGGCAACTCGCTTGTTTTCTTTATCACGAAATTTTTTTAAGAGATCCCGAATTGTGCCGTTTGGCTGTTAAAGATCTGAACGTGCGCCCAGACAGGATTTCGAGACAAACCCAAGACGACTAAAACCGACTGTATCGAGACTTGTGTCTTTGAGACGCAGTCGACCTGTCTCGTCACATATAACATATAATATGTACCATTCTATTATATTATTTAAAGAAAATGATATGAATCTATTTAATTTGCACTTTAGGTGGAAGGACGAGTCGCTTGTTACGCCTCCAGAATTCTACAAGGCTTCGTGCCGTATTGACCGGTGCATCTTCTTGTAAAAAGTGACCTGCTTCTGGGATAATATGAAGTTGGAATTTGCCTACAAAAGCGTTTGAGTAAAGACACACACATTCTTTTTCGTTACAAGCCCCCTGCTTCCTACCTTGCATTTGCCCAATCATCAATGGCTTATCCAATCTATCAGTGCCTATAGTAAAAAAAAGAGTGAATAGTTGATATTGGCTGCATACGTATCATCGGTTTACCTGCAAGAATAAGCAACTTGGCAGCTTGACAAGCCAAATATTTGCTGGAAAGATCGGTAAACCATTCTATAGATCCATTTTGTCAATGAAGTTATACT
The DNA here is from genome assembly GCA_025094155.1 of Lichtheimia hyalospora FSU 10163. Classification (NCBI taxonomy): domain Eukaryota; kingdom Fungi; phylum Mucoromycota; class Mucoromycetes; order Mucorales; family Lichtheimiaceae; genus Lichtheimia; species Lichtheimia hyalospora. Next base: position 37,284 of record PTRB01000206.1, read on the forward strand.
TTTTTTCGTATCATTCATAACGCTCTCACCTGTCCAGAATGGTTTGGTCTTGATCAAATCGGTTCGCCATGACAATGCGTCATCATCGGTGGATCTCACAAGCGGTGGCACCGATACCTTTGCCGACTCTAAGTTTCTTACAGTATTTGATCTCACACTATTCAAAGAATCATTAGCATATTCCATTCCCTTCCCTTGTGGATAGATTCATTACCTCCATTGCACTGCTTGTTCCACGTTTTTAAAGTGCAGTGGCCGAGTATTCAATATATTGGTCATGGAAGAAAGCGCATCCATCGCTGAACCTTGGTACAAGTCAATACCATTTGCTTGTTCATATCGATAGAATGTACTTACCTTCGACAACATCCAACACGCATACACCAACTATGTTCTTCAACCGCTTGCGCGATGTGACATCAACCACAACGGACCCACCCATACTAGAAATAGCAATTTGCTCTTAGTCCAATTCCCTTCTCCCTACACATTGCATTACCTATGACCAACCAAGATCAGATCCGGTGTATCTTGACCATTGTATAAAGTTTGAAGCACGTTGACCAGGTCGTCACTGAGTGTACTGAGCGAATAATCTGTATCATTGCTTGTTTGGGTATCACCTAATATATCATCGTCAACACATACATCCACTGACACAATGTTGTTGAATTTACCATGTCCACGTGCATCCAAGGCAATAATCGAGCATTGTCCATCAGTCATTTCCCTAATATGGCTTGCTGTTAAGGCAAACGAGAGCCCACAATGACCGGCACCATGATGAAATACAAATACAGGGGTATTGGCATTGGCTGATCCATCGATTCTATATACACGAAAGATGTATAATCGCATCAGCTGTTAAGGATAAGATGCATAATGAGATAAAGCTTCATGAGCATGCAAAGGATATATCGGATGTATTGGGTATGGCGACATCTTGATAGGTGTCAAAGTACTTGTCCCAAGAAACAGGTGCGTATTTTGTTGAAGGCTGACTACGTTTGAACAATGAAGGACTAAATGAAGTGTGTGCACTCTTAGTGAACCATGGTCATCGTAACAAGGCTTTCGAATTTACCTTTGAAGAGGTCCTAAATCGTCATTTTCATTCTGCTCATTCATTTCCTCGGGAACATTTCTTTTCTTGAAAAGCTCCTTTTGCAGTGACGACATGGAATGAGATATCTGCGGGAAGAAGCAAGTCCACAGCTGAATTAAATTAACCCATCTAGTTTCATGCAGTGTCAGCATTTGAATAGTTTCATTGACTTTGTTATAAAAAAAAGCCATCATTTTTATCGTTATACTCTTTTATTCAACATAAAGAACTAGGATCAGCAAGTGTTGAAACAAAGGAACTGCTAATATAGGGGTTATTGTGTGATATCCAGTTGCATGTTTCTAAAACGAATAGTGAAGCGCTGTGCTGCATAAATGACGCAATTGCACGATCGCAAGAAGAAGCATGGTATCTTGGATGTGAGTACCAACGCCAACATATAAATCCTCAAGAGACATGGTGTATGAAACAAGTGTTTTCAATCATTTATAACGTATTGTACATCATTCATTAGAGTCCTGAGCACAAGGGGGAGGAAAGTAATGCTGCATGATATCGTTGCTATCGTTAACTATAATACGTATCCAAGGCAACACGATCCTACTGTGAACACACTGGTAAGCATTGTCGTCGGCATATGGCAAGTTTCTTCCGCTTTAGTTGGGCTGTCATTTATTCTTCTTTATTCTCGCACACACAGACACACACGAATGGATCTTGCCAGCCAACTTGAACAAGGTAATTGGAACAAGGAAACACAATGTAGCAACGCGCAACTTTTAACATTTGGAGTAGCCTTTGCGGAACGTGAGCGAATTGCAGACGAGATCTTAACCAACAAACAAGCTGTATGAATCGTTTTCTTTGTATGGAACCTGGTCAATGCTTAACAACAACTTGATAGGTGATTGACTATGATCGACGACGCAACAGCAACCGAGAAGGATTAAGACAGTTCAAGAACTTACGTAGCGGCAAGTTCTTATGTGATATTTGGGATAGGAGCAACACACTGATAACAACCACGTCGTGTACTAGACAAAAAAGCGTGGATCAATATGGGAAATATGTTTATCAAGTTACCGGTCGAGGATGCCAAAACACACATTGAACGAGGTGAGTAAACATGGTGATGTTATTTGTAATACATTGACTAATGATATGGGTGTTAGAGCAAAATGAACTGTCAGAAAAGATTGATACTGCACGTGCAACAATCAAGAACAAGACACAACTTTTGGAGAAGATAGAAGGAAAGGATAGACTAAAAGGATTTGATTTAAAAGCTATCTCATCAGATGATCTCTATGGAATTGCACGAAAATAAAAAGAGTATTATGTAAAGAGAACCATGGGTGCCATTGATTCGACTGTGCTCATAAGCGATTCATCCTTGAGGTAGTCAATGGGGAATTCCACCAAATGTCCACGAACCACAGAGAGTTTCTCTTCAATATCACTAGCAGATCGCTCAGGATCAGCAACATGACCATAAGATGCTTTCGAAACGAACGCATGATGCTGCTCAAAGGTGTGAACAGTGTCGTCAGGTACACAGCGGAAGAGATCACGATAGATTTCAGTGTTGCTACGTGCTGTTTTTCGCCAAATATTGTAGTAACCACGATCAGATAATGGATCCAGTGCAGCAGCTTCCTTGAGATGATGTCCTCTTGGTCCATGTCCAAAGCGATCATAAGTGCTCTTGGTGCGACTTACACGATCCAGAATACGAACTGCTTCACCTGCTTCACAATTCTTGATATCCAAGTCTTCAGTAACTACAGTGTTGCCTTCAACGTCATTACATGCTCCAGATGCACTGCTATTGTATCCAAGTCCTTCCGAAGTACATGTTTGCAATACATCATTGTTATCTCCATCCATCAATGCATCCCAGTCTTTAAAGTCAAGTAAACCAAGATGTTCCTTCCAGAGTTGTATGCGAAGTGTGTGAGCAAATTTGGAAGCTTGATACTATCAACCAGGAATCAGCAACTTGTAGCATACATCAACACCATGTGTAACATTACCAATTCACCATTCAAGTACGATGGGATCATTTCTTTGTCCTCAATAAAGATACCGACTTCTGAATCACGATTACCCAACATGGATCTGTGACAATGATGTTATTAAGTAACCAAGAAAAGAAGTGTATGAGAGTATGAATGAATGTTTACCTGTCATTGATATTGGCTATCATAAAACAATAAAATTAGTGTTAGCTTGCATGATGGTTTACAGTGTCCTATTCAGATGAGCTTACCAGAGCCGAGAATAACAATACGATCATCGATAATCATCAACTTGTCTACAAAGAATGTTAATTACCATATATGATTCATTCATTCATCACACACATACCATGAATGTAAACAAGCTCGCTCACATAATAATCACGATCATCGTGCTCCTCTTCTGCAGGAGGATCGACATGCACCTCCTTCTCATCATCAGACAATGTCGACAGATCTTCTTGATTGTTGTTCTCTGGTACATGGCCATTTGTCTTTTTCTTGGGGAATCTTGGTACAATCTTATCCCAATTACGCAAACTGTACCATCCAATGTAATCCGATGGCTCGATACCTTCTTCTCGCAGCTTCTCACAAATGGATTCACCACCACGGGAGATGGAGACATATTGGAAATGCATCACACCTCTATATATACAGAACCCATCAATCGGTGAAGAAGATCGAACCATCTTTGCTCAAACTTACCTTGCTGCCATTGAATCACCTGATGTCAAATCACCTTCAAATGCAGGGATAAGAGGAATGAGAATAAAGACCTTGAACTTTTCATTGTTGTAATGAGCACGCTTGATACGATCCAATATGGCTTGGCCAATCTTGTTGTGAACAATCTTGTCATCACCAGTGGAACTAACTGTCAAACCTGTGAACTTATAATCACAATGCAATATACAATGTTCTCAGGCTTACTGAAGAATTGGTTTTCAATGTAAATAAAGTGCTTGGCTTGAGTGATAGCTTCCATATAGGCATTATAAATGGAATGCTATGATACATTGATAATGAGCACATGTACATGATATGCTTCTAATATATCAATACCTCTCGAGTGATACCAGAACTCCAGCTAGAAGCACTTCGCAACAATTGAACACGGCATTTGCCTTGAAACTTGCTTTCGTCACGTGCTGCTACATATTCACCCTTTGGCATGAGGAAAGGTACGGCGGAGCGATGCATGCTCTTGGTACTCTTGAGATAATTCCATCGCTCAATGAATAAGCGAGCAGCATCACGTGCAATAGGACCAACCTTGTAAAGCGTGTCAGTGGTATAGGAATTGTACACTTTATCCAATCAAGCCATACATACCACAGCGCATGACATATCGTGCCATGGCATTCTTGGTGTCTCTTCTCGGTCGACAAGAGTGGTATCAAACTTGGCAGCGACTAGATGCATGCATTAGTATACCGATGACATTGTGTTGTGCAAAGATCTCTTACCATCAGCAAAATCCTTAACACGAGGACTAGAATAATCTTGACCAGGGAAGATTTTAAACTGATGTCCTTTTGCCGGGTAATCGGCATGACGATGGGCATGGGTATCATAACGACTAAAGAAGAGCAACACACCATGTGTGTTAAATTATGCAAACATCCACATTCGGAGTATGTGTCACACTTACCCAAAGCACAGGTCAACTCCTCCAATGAAAGCTAAACGATTATCTACAACCACAATTTTCTGATCGGATGTTAGCTTCTTGCTACTACAATGATTTTGAAACCTACTTCATGATGCGACCAGAAAAGAATGGAATCACGACTATCGAAAGGTCGCCTATCTGGATGGCGCTGCACTAATGACATGAATTGCTCCCGTTTAACCATTCTGTGCAACATCCACTTTGAAAAACACAATCATTTACCTATAATGTTTTCATGTTGATTTTGTAGCCATTGTTTGGTGTGTGCTGAATCGATTGTCAAAGCCAGTGACATTTCCTTGTATACAATGATATACACCTTGACACCTTCTTCAGCTTTTCGTTTGAGTAATCGGTCGATACGGAATTCTTCATTCTTTTCTGGTGGGCGACGGAGGTACTAAAGATAATCAGATGCATTAGTGCATTGGTCCGACGAATTGCTATGATGACTTCTTTTACCAATTCGGGTGTCAACCACCAATCTGTAATGTAAATCTCAGTCTTGGCAGCCAAAATGGCTTCAGCAACTGCATTGAAATGATCTATCATATAAAACTTGTCAATGATCGTTCATCAATCAATAAATGGAAAGAAACTTACTTTCGCCATCCACAAACCACTTGACCTTGGCATTGTGACGAATGGGTGCAAAAGATCCAAAACGATGCTTCTTGATCCAGGGACTATCTTGTTTCACCTTTTCAATGCTTTCCATCCATTCTTCTACTTCACGTTGGCTGCCTTTGATTTCAATTTCGCGATATCTGGTTGACAATGTCATATGATGGCTTCTAAAAAGACCAGGCTCAGAAAATTTCACAGTGAAGGTGTTGTCAAGCAATAAGACATCAGATGGTGTTGGTGATGCAATATCATCACAAAAGGCGATATAACTACATAACAGCATGCATAAGATGGATCCATCATTTAACGCGCGCGTGTGTGTGTCACTTACGAATCTCGCAACAACACCCATTCCTTGTTCCACCGATCCGTCTTCCACAAATGGCACATGTTGGGATTGGAAATACGCACCCGGTTTTCCAAGAATCCTTCTTTTCCTTTCCAGCCCATATCTTGCACAATACTGACAGCTGATAATTCAAAGAACTCGCACAAATCATAACTGACAAGCATATGTGCTCTATCCACAAGATCACGCAAGTACTCTGTCAATGCAACACGACGCGAAAGCGCCGCTTCCTTTTTACGCTCCGCATCCTCTTCATCCTCATTTTCTTCAGGCATTTCATCTTCAAGACGGTCTAAGCCGAGATTTGTTTTTGCCGAGTTGAACAAATTAGCCAATGCATCCGGGAATGTGGGTGGTGCTGGTACATAATCAGATACACTTGATTTAAGTTTGAGCGTGTAGTGCAATGTCACGAAATCGGAAATGGTGCGTTTGATAACCCATTTGATATCACCATATTGCAGTTCGACTCGAAACACCCATTGACTAAGAGTGCTAATGTATTCAGAATCTGTCACGGAAACCTGTTGTAAAACATTGTGTCAGCCAAAAGTGCGTACAACAGAAAGGGGAGAGTTTCCATACTGATATCATCGGAGGCATGATGGGAGGCTAAATATAAGCGGATTGTCAGCTGACAGCAAAAGCACACATATCCCAAAAGAGCAACTTGCCATTCGACGACCATATTCATCCTTGGTAAATGCAATGAACGCAGGTTCAAAGAGAGGTGAGTAATAAGGTGCAACAGATGTTGTGACAATTTCACGACCGGAAAATGTTTGAATATTGGAAATCAACTTGATCTTGTCAACCATTTTTCCCCAGTGATTACGTGCTTCTTGTCCATCACCTGATGCTTCACCTTCTTCTTCTTGTGGCATCGTATCACTAGGCAATTCATCATCAGGCACAGAAATATGGGCAAACTTGGCTCGTGGCATTGGTGCCGCTGGAGCTGCAGCTACTGGCATCGGCATCGGCATTTCTTGTGGGAAAGGATGTGCAAAGAAATTATCTTCTTCTTCAGGATGTTGTTGCTCCATATGCTCAAGATCTGCTGTTGATGGAAGCTGATCATCTTCTTGATCATCCACTTGTTGACGAGAATGTCGATGCCAACGAGGACCAGTGATAGCATCATGAGCAAGGTGACTCAGCGCTTTTTTCCACATGTTGTATGGGTGATCAACATCGATAGCACTATCTCGTGTGGCTGGTGCACCAGAAGAATGTGGTTCACGAGTCGCAGGACGTCGTTGCAAATAACAATACGCGGTATCTGGAACGGCGTTTGACATGCTGGACCTTAGTTACTGCACGCCAGGGGCAAAAAGAAAGGGGGGAAGAAGCGAAAGAAATGGTGCAGCTGCAAGGCGGTGACTATTTAAATGCAGCAGTCCTAGTGCCACCTACACAATTTCCTGCAATGTTGCTCATGGATCTTTTCCATGTTACACGACGCTCTTGTCATGGAATATGGTATTTGCCCAAACTGTCATGGTGACAATCTTTGTCAAACACGTACCATTTCATTATCTAGTTTCTCTATTTTATTATATAAAACTTGAATGGAATTAACTAATCATGGGTTTGGATCATCACGTATCTCAATTGGAACGTTTCTTTCAAACAATGGAATGTACGGTATCACTTGTTGATGTTACAAATTAGTTGCTGCCAATTGTATGTACTAATCAATTATCCACTTTTGGAATGGTTCTTTATGAATACAAAATTAACCGTTCGATCACAATGAGAATATATTCATCAAGCTTTATCTATATCTCAAAAGTGGGGTAGATCGGGGATAAGGTTTTTGTATCCAGCTGGGATCATGTGCAGCAACTCAGGGACAAAAAAGTTTAAGTGTTTGCTTTCTCTTCGACAATCTCTTTGTCTCCAACACGATCTTGATAACGGAACGAACGAACGACAACTGCTCATATGCTACTTTTATGACAAACGATTTCCATTCAACAGAAACTTGTTTCAAGCTTAAAAGAACACCCACAACTTTATTCTTTCTTTTGGCGGACACACGCAACAATCGTAAACGACCCAGCTATAACTCCATAGCAACAAGATAATGCAACTCCTAGTACACAAACAAGTCGAGCATATATATGATATGAATATAAAGTATGTAACTGGAATAAGGTGTAGCGTCAAATTGCTTTCTCTACATGCTCACCTCGTCATTACTTTTTTAGAGACAACCACTGTTGCCATGGTATCGCGATCCAAGTGCATGTGGAGCCATGGATATTATTGGACCACGCAATCAAGTGTACATTGGACTTGGTGTCAAGCATAAGCCGTAGATGACAATGGAATGTTTATATAATGCAACGGTATGTACAGCACGCATGAATAACTGAGATGATTGTACGACCTTGTGATATTTGATTGGTTTCATTCTAGATTGAAGCACACAAGGCAGTGGATCATCCGTTCGGATCATTATGCTGGATACAGTATATGACTGATCAAAGATGAAACATGATATTCATCTCTAATGTACTTTATTCAATATGATTCTTGCGATAGGAGGAACATCGTTATGGATTACGTTTCTGGATCACGCGCAGCAGCTTATGGATTGTGCAACGTAATGACGATGGAATTGGATTCTGGAGCTGTTGATTTAGCACATCATCCCGTGTAGATTGAAAATGGCTATGAAACATACCTTCAATCATTGAAAGAGTAAACGGGATGCTACAAGGTAAATGTGGTGGAATGGCATGTTACAACGGTGTCTTTGACATGAGCTCTTGCTTAGGCTGAACTTATTGATGGATTCGATGTTTCGATCAATGTCAATTGGATGTATGCTATTCAAGGTAATAATGATTGAGTTGGATGCTGCGACGGGTTATCTTGTATGAACCCTTCTATATAGGCAGAACATGACTATGGCAGCAGGAGCAGGATGTTACAAGGGCAACGATGAGAAGATACATTGTTGCTGTACAAGAAATATCGTCATCAAAAAAAGGAGTGTCATGGAAACAATATGATGGATACTGTTACTTTATTCTTTATTGATAGCTATGGAGTAGACGCATTCTTAAAGAGGTATTGACAGAGTCAAGAAATTGTGTTTATATCATCGGTCAACAAATGTTGATTAATCAACATAAAATGAAAAGGAATAGAGTTGGAGGTTTTATCATGGAGGATGACAAAATCGAGCATCAGGAAAGATTATGGAGGATATGCATTTGGATGTTTCAGCTTGGTATGCGGTATTCATAATAATGATACCAGCGGAAAACTGGGCATATACATACAGCTGACAGATTTCACGAATGGATGACGAAGGGGTTGTTGGATCTTAATATGATGAATAGGTTATCCATTATAATAACAACAACGAATTCATTCATTCTTCCATATTTGGTGTGTGGGTGTGGCATTCATTATTGGTTGTACAAATTCAGGAGTTCAGCTGCATAACTGCTTGATGCGCGGACCTGATTGTGTCACTTTAGTCCATACTAAAATAGCTTATTCAAGAGATAAGTAGAAGGCAATAATAAAGTATATCAAGTTGTAGTTTATTATTATTGATAGTATACTGCTTATGTCTACATTCTATGGAGCTGCTATAACAAGCGGGTGACAGTTAATGACGTGTGCATAAAATGAAGCAAGGCAACAGGAACAAAGAAAAAGAGCGCTCCTCGTCTTCCTCTATCTCCACTCCTATTTCACAAAGGTAAGATCAACTCTATTTACAAACTACAATTGCACTCACTGTTGTCAACACTTTCAATGCACAGCGTCAATGGGGCGAACAGGTCACACGATCCGTGGTCAATGGGCGACGCTTCTTTCGAGTCTCATGTACCAAGAACGCATGATCTACCCAACACTCGAGCTTCATTTGAACATAGCAGGTACGTTCAATTGTTGCACTTGTTTTATTCTTCACATTTACACTTTGTGACACTAAAAGTTCGCGTAGGTTGCTGTTCTCTCGTTTATTCAAGAGTCAAGGTCGTCATATGTATTCTTTGCCCTCGTTGTGCATAAGAAGGTGTCACAATACTACTTTACATTGCTATTTTGGGTATGTTGAGGAGACAGGCATATAGTATGGTTGACTAGTTATCTCACAGTGTGTTTACTATAGGTTTAGCCCGCTGAATATGGATATTCATGAAGGAACAAGACGTTGATCTCAAGTAAGAAAGTCATGCATGGTCACATGGGTACGTATAACATTGGATCTACAAAGAATGAACAGTTCATTAACGAGTCTTATAATGAAACAGCAGCAGCAC
>PTRB01000207.1:0-47085 GCA_025094155.1 Lichtheimia hyalospora FSU 10163
TTTTTTCAGTACTCCCACTCGTTTGGATCGGGCTAGGGCAAAAAGCTGATATCAGCGCGTGCCCAATTTTATAGTCAATTGAAATAAACTCTCTCTTAAACTCTCCCTTTAGGCAATACAGATTGATACAATGACATCCTTGACGAGCAGCCAATAATAATATAACCGAGCAGAAGCCATCTTGATTCTAATGTCACTTGTATGAGCACACTTATATGCAGGAACCATTCACTGAACACTTTACCTTTCCAAGGTTGCTCAACCGCAATCTTTGCCTGAACCAACTCGATCTCCCTGCCATGGACCTTCTGCTGCTGCTGTTTCATTATAAGACCGGTTAATGAACTGTACTTCTTTGTAGATCCAATGCTATACGTACCCATGAGACCATACACGGCTTTCTTGAGATCAGTTCTTGCTGTTGCCATAAGTAGTCATCATCCAACATGTTCAATCTACCGTAAGCACATTGTGAGATAAATAACAAGCAAACCATTTGGGTTTGATGTCAACATACCCGAAGTAGCAATGTAAAGATGTGTTTTAGTCGCGCCTGTAGACAAAGAGAACAAAGAATACATATGACGCCCCTTGGGCATTGTACAAACGAGAGAACAGTAACCTACAAATGGACCTTCAGTGTCACGATGTGCCCAATGTGAATAATAAAACAAATGCAACGATCGAACGTACCTGCTGTATTGAAATGAAGCTCGAGTCATGGGTAAATCGCGTATTCTTCTTGTTGCATGAGACTTGAAAGAAGCTTTGCCCATTGGCCACGGATTGTGAGACTTGTTCACCCCCAATGACGCTGTGCATTGAAGGCATTGACAACAATGAGTGCGTTTTAGTTTGGTAATGGAGTTGACCTTATCTTTATGAAATAGGAGTGGAGAAAGAGGAAGAAGAGGGGCGCTCTTTCTTTGTTCCTGCCGCCACCCTTCAATTTAAATACACATCATTCATTGCTACCCTGCTTGCTACAGCTGCTGCTGTGAATATGCACATCGGTAATATTCCATTAAGCAGAATAAACTCCAACTTGATGTGCTCATTATTGAGTTATATCTCTTTCGTAATTAAGCTATACATGATATTACTGTCGAATACAGAGTCCGTGCGCACCAATTATGCCGCTCATCCCTTATACTTGTACAACCAAGTGGGCACACACTACTATATTCATTGTTGTTGTTATAATGGATAGCTTTATCATCATAAAAAGAACTAACAGTCCTTCCCAAATACAAAAAATCATCCATTTGTGCAACCTGTCAACTATGTCTGTGAGTGTAACCACCTCATGTATATTATGAGCTTTTCGCCTGTTTTGTTAACATCATCAATCAAAGCCACTACAGTTCTTCACTATAGCTGGCATATGGATCTAGTCAGGAAGTGTAATGATTCTAGTTGATCAATATAGTGCTTCTAGTTCAAAAGCGACACATCTCTTGTCATGTCTTATGCTGGTGAAGTTTCTATTCCCTAGTGTACTTGAACGAGCTCCTTGTAACAATGAGCACGATTATCTATACACAGCAATGTATATACGGCGCATTTTCTTGCTTAATTTGATAAAATCGGATTCGAGTTGCTTCTGACAACCGGTAGGATATGTAAACTCTGCAACAAGCACAACGTATTTTTCGCTTAATCCATTCACATAAGCACCATAACCTGGTTTGTATTCAAGTGCACTGTCCAAAGAAACATTGGCGATGAAGAATATTGGCGATAATAAGATCAAATTTGTTGACAGTTTCTGGTGCAAGCGCCTCATTCATAAAGCTCGCAGTATTTTTTTGCACATCAATAATATCCCCAAAAGCTTTCTATATATAAGAATAAGACAATCATCGTTAAAGAAGAACACCTCCCTTTTTTACATAAATACGTACTACAGATGCAATATGATACCAGTTGTACACCATTGCACTAGGAAGAATGACACCATGTGTAATATCAAGTTGCTTGATGATCGCAAGATGTAAATGTGGATCCCCAAGGTATCTTGTGGTTGATTCCATGATGTTTTCCGAAAATACGAAAATTGAATGCAGTGCCCTAATATCATATATCGTTACCATCCATTCTCTACCATTGACCATAAGTAAGCTTACAAGACGCTAATGTCTGAAAGCTGACGATGCGTGCGTTTTGCGAAACAATCATCAGCATACTGAGCACATTCTTTTGAAGGTTTGTATCTTCAATGACCCAATCACCTGGGTTGCATGTTATACTCACTGTATCAATGTCATCTTCAGAATCATAGCTTGAATCTTTCTCAATCATCATCACATAATTTGCTTTTCGTCGAGGATGGTGCTCAACACGGAGATAGGATTTAGGATCTTGGACAACTTCTGATGATGTAGTAGCGTAATGGAAGCCGTTATATCCATCCCATGGGATCTGTGGTGGTCGTGGTGTCTTTATGCCGCCATCGGATCTCGAAACATTTGGTAGGCTGGCCCAGATACTTGCACATCAACCATCTAGTTAAGCGCACGTTGTCAAATTCACAATGTTGTTGCTGATACAAATTTCTTCAAACGTATCACCGTCAGAAGCTACGTCGAAAGAAAGGAAATAGGCATGTAATGATTATATTATCCATCAAACATATATATAACAATAGCTTTTTACCTGATTCCAAGAATCAAAGTGTATCATAATATGTATTGTCCACATTGATAATGGGAGTAGGATAACAACGACAAGCTAGCAATGAGCATAATCAGTATACGGGACAGCTTTCATTCACAGAAATAATATCCATTATGATACACACCAAAACTTGAGTAAGCAACCAGAGGATTATTATAGAGGAAAGGGATGTGTGAGAGTGAAGTAGGCGACAACATTCTTTATATGAACGCTGTGGGCGTGTGGCAATATGTGCTCACAAAGAAAGATAAGGGGATGTTGCATGACTTGATTAATTGGGTGCTATAGGTGTGGTTGATTGTTCATGCATAAACCAATAACTGGCATAACCGTAATAGAGAAAGTGATATATCCATGATCGAACAATGACATTTATTTGCTATCACAGTATTTTCTATATCTATCTATCACTTGATGCTATCATAAGCACAATTCGATTAGAAAGAGACATGCCATTGTTGTCAGGTGTGACAACTTTGGCATAGGGTACCACCTCTCCATGCCCCATGGGGTGGATATAACGGCTTCCCTGAAATAGGCTTGCCAACGCTTTGGATCATTAACAACTACAACACACGTATCCTTTGGTATTACCTATAAATCAATAACATCCATTCTTTGAGCAGTGTCGAAAAGAAAGCCTGTGATTATAAGCTATTCTTTGGGGTTCTCATCTTCAAAAGAATCTGCAGCGCTTGTATTGAGTTTAGCAACGTTTGGTTTCCCAGCAATAGTATTATCATCATCGGTGTTAGTGATCGCTTGTATCTTCATTGGCATCATCAATCATCTACATTGATTGACATAATTTAGGTTCCTTGCTAAAATTGGATGAGGCACAATTCAGTGTTCTGTGGAGTAAATGATTGGCTTTCTCGAGAAAATCCACAAACAGGTTCTTCAAATCATTGCGTTTCATTATGCAAAAACGGCCAAGTTTAGCTGCCACTGAAAAATAACGTTTAGGATTCATTGCTTGAAGTCTCCTCTTTCTGGTTCTACTTGTAATACACATTCTCGTCATGATCCAACTGTAAGCGCCATTGAAAACAAATCCAGCACCAATAAAGAAATATGCGTTGGTAGCAATCGTGTTGGCGTTTTAACGAGAGACACAAATTAAAACACTGGGATTTTGCTGTCGTTGACTTTGCGCTGCAGTGAATCATGTTCCATGGTATTGTGCCTTGCCATTAAAACTGAAACAGTTGTTGCTGTGCGATAACGGGTTGAAGGCGTGGCTGCCACTGTTGTAGTAATATTGAGAGCCAACTGGGATTATATAAAAAGAGAGGTGCAGATCATGTACGTGGGAACCAGGACCAGTGGATAGTAATGGTGCCACAGTAATAATGTTGCAGAAATGAATGCAAGTGCCACATGGATCGGGATATTGTGATGAAACAACTACAGCAGCTTGCTGCACGTAGTACAATGGATTATGTATGGAAAACCATGGCTTACATCATCCACTTCATTTGAGACAAAAACAGGTGTTATCACCAAGTTGTCACCATGGGGTCTATATCAACTTGCTTTCCTCGCTTTAATGGGTACACTTGCCAAATATCGAATCCATTGTCCATCATGACACATACCGAATATCCTTAAAGTTTTGGCGGCTGGAAACGAGCGATTGGAAACCATAAGCAGTTCTCGAGCTCTTCAACTTTTGGTGCTTGCTCCATCATCTGCTCTATCATCTACCATAGTATCTGTTTTAGGCGAGCTCGTATGTACTTATTCAACATCATCATACTGGAATTACCTTCTGCTCGAAGTGGAACGAAGTATAAGTATTACTACAGTGACCGTTTTTATTTGGAGTCACTCGCTGCTCAAGACACATATCAGTATACAAATTAAGAGCAGAACACAAACGCTAACTTTACGTATATCAGCAAGGGTCCATGAGCAAATAAAGTCAATATCACAAAGACAACAATGAACACAAGTGTAATGAAGAACTACATTGATAACGATGCAAAGGATCACTACATGTTTGGCCTATTACGAAATCACATAACGGCTCTCGTTCCCACTTACCAAGTAGCAGGTTCGTCTCGTCGCTATACTCAATCGAACAGATACAAAGAGGAAAGAAAGGGTGATAATGCTGTGACAATGGTCCTGCTTGTATCATTGTAGGCGTGATAATTGTTGTCCGTGATTGAATTGACCAAGTGGTCAACACTCGATACAGGGACTAGAACATCAGGTGGAAGGAGATGTATGTAACATCAAGCGCTGATAAAGCCATTTATTTCTCCTTTCCCGCTTTAAGAGCATCAGGTGACCCAGCCACTGTAAACAAGTACCCGTTTGTGGCCATTTGATTGTGCGATCCCTATACGTAACCTGGGATCCACAATTTTTTGTTATAGGGATTCTCGACAAAAATAACAACGGCATGCAAGCCATGGAAATCTGCATGCACACACTGCAGCATGTGTGATGATGCTCAGCACGTGTGAATGAGAGGAGAGCGTATGTATGTTCATATCATCCATCGGCTGTTGCATGCCACTAGACCACAATTCGCTACATAACTTATCTTATAAAAAGAGTCATTCATTGTTGTACCTTGTTTTTTATCCCTTTCTTCTTCCTTTTCTTTTACATTGTAAATATACAGCATCCCCAATCGATGTATATACATGGCAACACTATTAGTCTGGCAATGGGTCCTTATAGCAATCGCCATAACAATGGTCGCAGGTTCGATCATTGGTCTTTTATTGTGCATTCTACGTAAAAGACGACAACAAAACTCCACCAAGGAGGAATACTGGAAAGATAAAGAAAAGGGTGATGCTGTTGCATCATCATCATCCCCATCATCTACTGTGGATACTTCTATATCATCACTACCACCACCTCCTGCTACGACATCGGATACTCCTTCATCATCTAACACCACCGTTGAAGCCGAAAAACTAGATCATCATGATGCACAGCTGGTACTGCTACCGCTCTCACCGCGCAGGACGCATGAGAAAATCAACATTGCCAAGAACCGTACATCATCATCATCATCATCATCACCTCTGAACAACAAATACCGATCAGCTTTAGTACATCATACATCGGACGATGACAATGATGATGCCACTTCCAAAAGACGTATTTCCCTCTCACCTTTTTTGGAAGGTGTGGAATCACCTACACATTTACAACCACCACCACCTCCAGTGCCACCACCTCCTGTGTCACCACCACCGGCACCTACCCGATCCTCGGACACCACTGGCGGTAGTAGTTCCAACAGCACATTACCATCTTCGATTATGCTACCACCAGCACCTACTAGACTTGGTATTCATCCTAGTTCTTCCACTCGACTACACATTGACATTACACCCACTTCATGGCGTGGACCTACACCACCATGGACTATCATGACAACAACTACTCCTTCACCTGCCACTTCAGCAGCAACCGATACAACAGGTGGCGTAGATAGTCATTATTGATGTCTCTATAATTTTTTTTCCACCTCGGTCATTTTACATGATTAAAGAATACATTGTATATTGAGATCATGGATTTATTGTTCTTCTCTCTTTATTTGATATTCCTCTTGTACTGCTCCATTATGCGATTTCAGGATGGATCCAACATGTGTTATCGCCAAGTGGCAGCCGAGTATCAACGCATGGCTCAGCTTGGGAGTGAATATGATAGAAAACAAGTGTACCAAATCCGATGCAGTCATTGCTCCGCCTCGTTGACAAATCGTGGAATGAATGTATGACTTGGCGTGGCTCATTTGGTGTAAACACATTTTGGTTATTGTTGCTTATTGATTTATTTAGGCTGTATTACTATCCGATCGAACTGTCCAATTGTTTTCAACCGATCTAGTACCCAACACGTATGCATTGATTTCTATAATGAGCCAACGTTGCTTTTTGCTGAATGATCAAATGATAGAGTAGGATTTGTACAAGGAGATTATTCAGCAGCGTCATGTACATGTCGAGTGCGTGACACGGCTTGTTTGGGCTGGTAAAAAGGAAAATACTAATGATGATGATCGGTCGACCTAATAATCTTGCATAGTGGTAATGTCGTAGGATACCACGTGAATGTGCCATGCAAGGTATGTCTCGGACAACCCAACAATGGTCATTATTGGATGTTTCGGAGCGCAGATATCAAGGCCAGCCAAATTTATGCAAGAGGTGAGTCCTTGTTTGCCACACAAACGCTAATAACAAACACTGATTGATTATACAGTGGGTGATATGCAACCTGATTTGCCATTGTTATGGGGATTTGTACACGGTGCAGGTGACTTCGTAGGAGGATACCATCGCACTGGTGATCAGCTTGCAGCCTACGAATCATGCAGGTTATCGGTACACCTTCCTGCTTCCATTCATCTCATTACACATCATCCATTTAACTCATATGTCAATGCAAGAACACCAGATGAGCATTTATTTGATGAGTACATTGAAACGTGTCGATAGTATACTTGATAATAATAAAAAAATACCAGGTCTATTTATTCAAAAGGATGATAACGGGTGATCCATTATCATGGATTGGAATTAGTTTCACTTGTAGCAGCTTTGGACATGCTTGCACAAGTTGTTGTTCCCAAGCATTGGATGGGATATTATCGCTGGCTACTGCAGTAGTACTAGTAGTGGTCAAAGTCATTGATTCCAGTGCTGATGTTGTTCCTGTGTTAGCGAGTGCACGACATAATCCTGGCAAGTGAATAGGGGTTTTGGCAACTAGGTGGAGCTCTTGAAGCTGTGGACAACAAGTTACAAAACGGGCGATTGCATTGGTACCAATAGCAGCAAAGTTTAAATGATTCTCCTTGACGCGTCCAAGTAAGCGAAAGCGACGCAACATGGGATGGTGGCATTTCAGGGCATGATGGGATAAAGTACGCCAGTCACTAAGGGTGAGATCTTGCAATAGTGGACAAGCATGGATAAGAAAACGAACAATAGCATCGCTGGCATGTTCAATATAAATGGATTGGATGAAGTGTGTTGTATAGGGTGTTACGATCGCTTTGATTTGATCCATACGCCAACATGATTGCTTGTGATCAAGGGTCAAGTGTTTCCATAGCTGGGGATGATCACACACCCAATGAAACATTCGACAAAGTTGGCGAACATGATGCAAGTCGGTGGGAGATACAAAACTAAGGATAAACAACCAAAGCTCAAAGGGCAACTGATAAATGTTGGCGTGATAACTGCTGCAGCAGGGTGATGGTGGTGGTGATGATGGGTAAGGGAAAGAAGTAACTTTCATGTTTGTCGTGCATTTTGCAGCGCCCTCTTGTTTGAAAAGGAGCAGCATTCTTGTCTTTTTTAACTTACCCCTTAAAGAGTATATGTGTATGCAGATCAATATGCAGCGAATGCCGGGGATAGGTCAAAACATTTGTTCTCGACTTTGGGTCACATGGCGTCTTTTAATGATGAAAACAAATACGTAATCTCTGGCGGGGATAATACCACATGGAAAAAACACGCGACACATACACTAGAATTTTCAAAAAGACTTTGTGTGTGTGTGTGTGTCATGGGCTAAAGAATGTCTCCCCATCATCATACACACACAAAACCCCTTGGTCATTCCTTGACAAATGTTCTCTCACTCACTCTCTCACACATACCCCCTTTCTGTCCATAATGCCAAGACATTTGTATTCAATGCACAGAAATGTTTGGAGGCGGTAAACAACATTCTGGCATGCATCAAACCTTGGTAGCGCCTAATGCAAAGTCTGATGTTTAAAAAGTATTCTCAAACTACGACTCTTCATATGACAAAAGGTGCAACATGATATATACACACTATATGTTTACATATGCACAAGCCCCGCTTGCATAGATGAATCATGTTTATGATCTCCTTTTTATGCCCCGTTGCTATGCAAATGGGATAGTCAGATCACTTGAGTTATCTCTATACCCAATCCCGACACCCAAGCCCACTCTTGGCATAAACTGTAAAAAGTATGTAATGAAATGATGCAGTTGGTAACTTTTATAATTGGATTGACGTATATGTACAAGGCAGAATGAGAGAAAAGCAAAAACAAAGACAAGGAACAGTAATGGTATTTACACAGTGTTTGAAACCATTGTCGTTGGTTCGAGTAACACTTTGGGAATACAGAAAAAGCAGGGGGAAAGGTATGTGTATGTTGTGTTTATCGGTTACGTCTAGTGTTTTCCAATGTTTGTTGGTCGATCACATCGTCATTATCCTCAACCACAGCAGGTTTCTTGTGATTGGTAGTCATGTTGGTGAAGAAAAGAGGACCATGAATGCTGCTGGTATCAATGGTAAGACGAGGACGACGCTGAGCCTTGTTGCGTTTTGTAGGAGGAATCGATTCTTCTACTCCTGAATTGATGTTCTTTGCATTATCGTTGTTGTGCGTCACCACACTGAAAGAAACAGCCAAAATCATACTAGGTTTTGCGTTGGTGGATTGTGATGGTGGAGGCGAAATAGGTGGTTGTGCATCAGGAGTGATTGTAGGAAACAAGCCGCTTCGATCGTAATCCGATTGGGAGTATGTGTATTCAACTCGGGGAGCTTCAGTGCAAAAACGAACGTGCAATGAGGAAGAACGTTTTCGCTTCTTGGTCATGGAAGAGCAAGTATTGGAAGATGAATGGTTGCTGCCGATCGCATAACATTGGGTAGTAGAATTAGTAGGAATGGCAATGGGAGTGGCTGTAACAACGGTCATTTTTTATATGGTGTAAAGTAGTAACTGTGGGGAAGATGAGGAGAAAAAGACAAACAGAGTGCCAGGTTTATATACTTTGCAAACACAAAAAGGATTTGACTAAAAATAAACCATCCTTGTACCTATTCGGATCGACGTAAAGTGACACAGTGCTTTTTTTGGCGGGTGGATAACATCCATGCATCTATTAATAACAACACGGTTCAACCCTTAAGCCTCCTTTCCTCTCATCCAATGATGCAATGGGTATACCAAAGAATGTCCGCAAATTGCACTTTGCCAAGTTTTATCATTAACGTAGATCCTATAACCCATTGGTCCACATTACGAGCGCACAGGCCCTTCCGAAGCTCAGAAAGCTAGATCCGCTTCATTTGTCTCTCGGAGATATCCCAACACATAGAATGAGTATACTTGTTGAAAAAAGAGTAGGCTTTCATCATTTATTTTTAGTAGACGCTGTTATATGGGAAAAGGGGGAGCCAAATGTAAGCGACATTCACCATATATTCTATGTGAAGGAGAGAACAGACCGATTGACACTTTTGCTGCAAATAGAAAAACAATATCCCAATTAAGAGTATCAACATATATGCATAATGTATCAACAAGCATACTGTACACTTTATCCTTTAAGCAGAAAATTCTTCCCGTGACTGTAAGAGAATGTTTAAAGTGAAACCGGGGTTCATTTTCGTAATTTATTCTTGGCTTAGTATGAATTGGATGCAAAAAGTGAACGCATCATGTACAAAATACTTGTTCATCCTTCTACCGACAAGAGCCAAACAAGGTTCGCCTCTTTGTTTTTGCGGCGGCATTGTTGTTGGGAATAAGGAAAAGGGGCTTTACCCCATCTCGACCCCTGGGAAACTGCAATGACCAAATAATAAATGGAATGATGGTGATAGTCCATAACATGCAGCCAAATGATGATGGTAATAAAAGATTATTAATGGCATTACCTATAATGCCTTTGTTACTTAATGATATTGCATAAGGTCAATTCATAATGGCGTACCAGCATCGATGCAATGCTGATCATGTACATAGCTCGTCGCCTGTTCCTGCATCGTCGGAAAAGGAACATGACAGCAGTAGCTATGCACTGGGGCTGATGTTAGTGTAACGTACAATCAACACCCGATCTTTCTCTATTGCTGGAGGATTGTTACACCATTTGCTGTGTGCTCACCTCATTTCATTTAATTCGGGATCGTGTTTTTTTTGGACACTGACGCCGATTGTATCAGCTTACTACATTTAGCAAACTTGTGCTTAGAGCTGTAAAGCTTATTTGTAGCACTAATACAACGCAAAACTTCCATCTTTGCCATACAACTGCGTAGCCATTATGACATCCAGCAACTTCTGGTGATACACCAGTATTGCTGAGATACTTGCACACGACTTTCTCAGGTAGTTTTGGTAGTGCTCGTACATGAGCTTTTTTCTACATTTCTTCAGCTCACACTTTACGATCCATAATATTGATCGGTCATGTACTGGATATGGGTTGATGCAGTTTTAAGTACAGATGTGAAGATAAGCATAATGCTAACAACATCAAATGAATCATATATTACAGAGAGGAAGGAAGATTTACAAAGACTATGTGATGTATCGGAAATCAGGGTGCTAAAGCGTGTTGATATAGAGTTAGTAGGATAATCAACGCACCATCATTGTTAACCTACCCAGTCGGATGCTTGTGTATACCGCTTACAAGCTTCATCGTACTTGTCAATAGACATATTGTCACGCTGCTTGTTGATGCGATTAAGCATGTACTTGAGTATCAGCACAAGAATGACATGACAGCATAAAAGAGCTGCACATGCAGAATGGGCACGAATGTATTGGGGAGCGTCATTTGCACGATAAATTTGACCTGCTATAGCTCCACCAATGTTACCACCTGCCGAAATAAAAGCAGTGGCTATAGCACGCTTGGTACGGCCACCAAAGTTAACGCTAGCCCCTATAGACGATAGAATCATGAGCAAATATCGTCTGGATGAGAAGTGTATACTCACAAGTGATGAAGACTGAGAACTGAGAATATGCACCAGCAACTGCCATACATGCAAAGATATACAAAGCGACTGGACCTTTATCATGACAAGCTGCTAATAGGATAAAACCAAGCATGCCGATAAAAGAAGAGAATGCAACATGAAATCCTCTTTCAACACGTCGATCTGCATCCGTGCCGAGAACAATCATGCAAATACAGGCTACAAGGATGGTTCAGCCACACCGATTTGAATCGAACCAATGCAAATGCTAATGCTTACCAATAACATAGGGTGGTACAGTCATGGCTTGAGCTTCTAAATTTTCGAATCCCATGTCTCTGACGATGCTTGGTAAAAAGAGTGTAAGACCATAAAACACCGATGAACCGAAAAAGCAGGTGAACGCCATATGATACATTTTCCAATCGGTAAATGCATCACGTATTTCACTCATGGGTGACTTTGTATCATCCTCTCCAGCATCAGCAGCCGCCCAATCGGCTTCCAGACGCTTCATCAATGATGCACGCTCTCGCTCATTCAAAGCTGAGTGAATTATAAATTGTTGGATTAGTTACATAAGGTCGACTTTTGCATGTCATATTCTTATATACCTTTAGATGTACTGGGAAATCCAGGCAAGATGAAAAATGTTGCAATTCCAAGAATGATGGTAGGGAACGATTCGATTAGAAAAAGCCATTGCCATCCATGCATACCACGGATACCATCCATTCGCATAATGCCATAAGCCTATCATAAGCGTAACTCGTATCATGATCTCTGGAAATGAGTGTCATAATTTCACTCACCAGTAATCCGCCCACTGCCTATCATGTGATATTCATGTAAATGGTAATTCAAATCATACATTATGCATAACAACTTACACCAGCTACAGCTGCCGACGCATAATAGATTGAGAAGCGTTTGCCTTGTTCACGACGCGTGTACCAGATCGAGAAATAGTAAACGGTTGCAGGAAAAACACCTGTTTCAGCGATACCTAAAAAGAATCTAACCGCCAGTAGACCTGCACCATTTTTGATAGCAGCTGAGCATGCGACGATGATACCAGTGAAAGTGACTAATAATGACATCCACAGGTTGGGACCTATTTTCTTGAGCACCAAGTTACTTGGTACTTGAAAGATAATCTGATGCGTAGGTATTCCATCATCAGCAACGCCCATTGCTGTCAGTGATTGTAATTGATAACTTACATAACCAATAAAGAAAATAGACATGCCAGTATTGTACGTTGAATCCGGGATATCCAAGTCCTCCAAAATATTGCCAAGCTTGGCATTTCCTGTGATACAATAAAATCAAATCAATACATGTATGCACATCTCGAAACGCGTCTTTGCGAAAACCAAGCTCACCAATGTTACTACGATCCATAGCCGACCACATGTAAAGTAATGCAAAGAGAAGAACAATGCGAAGATCAAGACGCCAGCGTAGTTTTTTCCACTCGGCTGGTGTTAATGGATGTGCATCCATGTTTATTTTATCTTTCTCTTGCAATGATTCTGTTGTTGACAAGCTTGTGTTTCCATTTGAATCTTGTTGCTTTGTGGCAGTAACCGCCATTTTTTTTTGGTTGTTGTTGATCCGATGCAATAGCGGAGAAAGAGAGAATGGAAATGACGGTGCTTTTTAAAAGTAGTGGGTGATCTTGCTAAACCAAGATGGAATACAACTTTGCAAGATCCGCAAGAAGATTCTCGATGAAAAGGTCCATGTGTGTCCCAAACATAGTTTGTACCCATTCTTTTTGTCGGTTGATATCGGCGATGGGACATGGATCATGGAAAAAAGTGTTTCCAGCCAAACATAACCAAATATTTGCAATGCAAGTGGGGTTGTAGATCATCTATGAATTTTTCATGCTCAGACGCCAAAATGGAGCTTCATCTTGCTTACTGCTGCTGTTGTAGTTTTTCACACGTGGCATGGTTGCAATTCCAGGTACACAATAAAAGATGGTCCAAGCTTCATCACATTGGTTTCAATGTTTCTATACGCTTATTGTATCTTATATTTTGCCACAACCAATGATATCCCAAATGCTTTGTACTACAATCATAGCCAGTGGTTGGGGGTTGCAAGTCACCACCCCTGTATCGTCTCTGTTCACGCATAAAGAGACAAATGTTTCTCATTGTTGATTACAGTAAAGGACGAAAAGTCATGTGGATCATTTGATGATTGATATAGATTAAGGATGAAGATTGTAACAATAGAGCTCAAATTCTCGATTGCTTTCAGTGGTAGTACCAACATAGACCAAGACCCAATACGTTGAAAGCTCCACGGATCGGATCCATTGTCAAGACCCGGTTGTTATGTGAGTCATTTCATCCACCACCTCCCCAAAAATAGGATACAACAGTCCACTTGTACTTTCATTTTGAATGAAGAGGATAAAGAGTCATGACTCTGTATTTCAATTTGATATCTCGTTTTCATTGTTGTTAAAGCCATAGGTTGGGAGGTATAAGAATAAGAGAGGGGTCCTTTAGTAACCAAGGCAACGGTAAAAGGTGGTGATAAAGAGAGGAAAGATGTTTTATCTATAATAGTGATGTACAGTTCAATGGTAGCCACCTTCCTCATTTCCATCTCGAACAGTTTGATATGCACCGGGGAAAGCACCAGGAGCTTCCGACCAATCTATAAGGGTACAATGAATCAATCATTCACAAGACAAATTGCATGATTAAAACGTACTTCCACCGACTGTAAATGTGTCGCCACGGCTTTGGATAGTGTTAATGCTTGTGAATACAGTGATTGGCTAATACACGATGTAAGCATGAATGTGTTGTGCATTGTTTGTTTCAGCTTCTTTTTACCTTTCCGATCAAGCTAATAATGTTCATGCTAATATTGACAGTAGTAATATCAGTAAACGACGTTCAAACAATATATCACCAGCCATTGTCTTACACCATGCAAAAAGTGAAGCCACTTTCATGAGGGATCTCGATATCTTTGGCTTGTAGTGGGCTACCATGTAGAATAAACCAAATGACATCAAGAACAATAGTCAACGCCAGAACACTTGTGAACTATTAAAGTCATTCGCATGATTTTCTTATAAACATATATTGTGTCGCTTACTGTTTTGAGAGGAACGTTGGAATCATGGTAATTGTATGCCCAAACGCCAAAGAAGAAGACTGGGAGATTGTACACTGGACAAGTGGAGAGCGCACCAAACAGGGATAAGCCCTACACATTGCCGATATATGAATAGCCTTGCTTTCGATTGTAACAAGCTAATCAATGTACCAGATGCAGGTTCAATAAAGTGGCGAGATTGGTTTGTTGAGCAACTGATTGTAAAGCGTCCATAGTTGAATAAACTGATAGTGCGGGAAAGGAAAAAAGATAAGTCGCCTTACTTAAAAGACACGCGGCTCGTTGAATCGGCTGACCACCGCACATGCTTTCTATAATGCACGTGTTCTCACATCTTCTTTACATACGATTGCATTAAGCTATATCTCATACCTTAAAGACTAGGATCACAGTATAAATCATTATTATGAAAAGGCACGTTTGATATTACATTGAGCTCGTTCTTTCCAGTTAAAGATCCATCGTAAATTCAATGAATCACTTTATGCGCTTCTGCGCATCCCATCATTGTGAAGGACAACGCTCTTTATTCTTTCTCCTTGTTTAAAGGTGTATTATTATGTACCAAGTGGGGATCTAAACTATTACCATCTTGAAAGAAGATCACGTGAATTGGATACGGACAACTAAATTTCAGCGGGCAATGCATATGTCTCACAAGAGAGGATATGACTATGCTACTTTGATATTATGCATTGCTCAAGTAAAATGATAACAAGAGAAAAAGAAAACGGTTCATTGCTTTGTATTCGGTAAAACGGTCTTCTTGGGGGGAATTCTGGCGATTTTAGGCAAGCCGCGTTTCTTTTCTTCGACCGCACAACATTTGGGAAACTCCTTTAAGCACTGTTCTACACAATATCATGAATACACCACCTTCAACTGTTTCCGACACAGAAATGAGTGCCAAGAGAACTAATGCTTCCATCGGTACCAACATGCCCGATGCTAAGCGACCACGAACGTCACACAAAGCTGCCGGTGAAGGTATCGCTGCGTACTTGCTTTGTCACTCTTTTGCTCTTTACTCTCGTTGACACTTAATCCGCCCCGTCTTAGATACCTCCATGACCGAATGTATGACACAGAACACAACAACAACTTCAGATATAACCACTATGGATACGAGCACTCCCACTTCTCCACACGATCAAGTAGAAGACACTGAACAAGAGGACAATGGTCTCATGATGGCTTTGGATTCTCCTGATGTAGGCACTATTCACACAAGTCAACGTGTTTTCTTATTCACTGTTTCTCATTCTTCCTTGGGACATAGATTCAAACAGCACTCGATGCTTGCAAGATACTTGTTATTGGTGCTGGTGGTCTTGGTTGCGAGATACTCAAGAACTTGGCCTTGACAGGATTCAAGGAGATTCATGTCATTGATATGGATACAATCGATCTTAGTAATCTTAATCGACAGTTTCTTTTCAGGTAACAAAAAGGATTCGAATTCATGCTATAGGATATACGAGCTCATGGTCATGCATTGATAGGCATAAGGATGTCGGCAAACCAAAGGCTACCGTGGCAGCGGAATTTGTTATGCAACGTGTACCTGGCGTCAACGTGATACCGTAAGTCCCGTCTTTGAAATCAAATATGCATATTGAATGACATCTTGTGTTCATAGCTACTATGGAAAAATCCAAGACAAAGATGACGAATACTATAGCCAATTTCAATTAGTGATTTGTGGTTTAGACTCTATTGAAGCTCGACGGTGGATCAATGCAAAGCTGGTAGATATGGTGGATGATGATGATCCGACTTCTCTTAAACCATTGATTGATGGCGGTACAGAAGGTTTGTATGAAGATGGCATGGGATATCTGTGGAATACAAGCCTAATGGAGAGGAAATCATAGGTTTCAAGGGTCAGGCTCGTGTGATATTACCAACAATCAGCTCATGTTACGAATGTTCATTGGATATGTTCAACAAGCCTACAACATTCCCAATTTGTACAATTGCCAATACACCTCGTCTTCCTGAACACTGTATTGAATGGGCTTCGGTGCTAGAATGGCCAAAGGTCTGGGGAAGTAAGTGTTATTTATCATTCTGAAGCAAACATTGTGAAAACTAATGGATATATCATAGAGGATGTTAAGTATGATACTGACAACCCAGAACACATTGGATGGCTTTATAATACTGCATCGGAACGAGCACAACAATTCAAGATCACTGGTGTCACTTATGCACTCACTCAGGGTGTAGTCAAGAACATTATTCCTGCTATTGCTTCCACCAATGCCATTATTGCTGGTATGAAAAGAGAGATAACCCGTGGATGATCAAAAGCCATATTAACATATCATTCCATAGCATCATGTTGCAATGAAGCATTCAAGATTGCTACTGGATCTCCTTTCCTCGACAACTATATGATGTATACAGGCAACGAAGGCATTTATACCTACACTTTCCAACACCAAAAGAAACCCGAGTGCCCCGTTTGTGGCAAAATTGCTTCGTCGATCCAAATCGACAAGAGTATGAAGCTAGAAGAGCTTATTGAACAAGTCAAAGAACGACCGGATGTGTATGTTGATGGATGATTAACCATGTTTTAAACGATCTTTAACCGGATTTATTTTCTTCTTTTTTAGCCAACTCAAGAAACCCAGTTTACGCACATCATCTAAATCTCTTTATATGCAAGCTCCCCCAGCATTGGAAACAGCAACGCGGCCCAATTTGACCAAGTCCATGGAAGAGTTGATAGAGGAAGGGGATTATATCACTGTTACAGATATTGCTTTGCCAGTGAGCATTCAGTTGAAGGTTTCTTGGAAATAAATTATATCAGTGCTTTTATGCACAATGTATGAAATACATGGTTATGAGGAGTAGTGGCATTATGGTCATTTCAGGCAGTAATTGCTGAGCCAGCAGCCGAAAAAAATCATGTGATCACTTATCCCTAGCTCAGCCATTTTACGTTCTTGAATGTACACCATAAAAGAATCAGTATTGAATCAGCTGTATTACTCTCAGAGAAGGATAGTAATGGATCAATCAATTGCATCTATGCCCTAAGCATGAAACCATCATCAATCTCACATAATAAACGCATTTATTCTTAGTACCGTTTCTTCACAAAGCATGCGAAACACATGATTCCATTATGTTGCTTCAATCATTTCTAAGCGCTTATAAATCAGTACCGAAACAATGAGCTGTTCTTTCAAATATATCGTGTCATTGTTGATTGTAACAATGAACACACTTATTGAAACGTAACCATCAATACGCTAGATCCCCTTTATTCCTCTCTTATGAATGGTTCTCTAATACTAGTTCTTAAAACCTGTAATACTCTGCAAGTCATATAAGTGAAAGTGATAAAAGATAACCAACCAGTGTCACTGACCACTGACGTGAAACCTAACTTACCAAAAGTGTCAAGTTGCATTTCAGTCGCTCAGCTCCACTTGTGGCTCGACGTCACAATGGAATATATGCGTTGCGTTGCGCGTCTCTTGCGATCTTTAACCTTCTTTCTTAATCATCATGTCAAAGATGGAAACCGACGATAACACCCACACCATTGACGAGGGACTTTATTCTCGCCAACTGTAAGTCCAACGACAAGGAAAGCAACAATACCATCTCAATTGACCCACCGCCCCCTTTCTTATTTGACAGTTACGTGTTGGGACATGAAGCCATGAAGAAAATGAGCGTTGCCCATGTCCTTGTGGTGGGTCTTAAAGGCCTTGGTGTCGAAATTGGTGAGTTGCAACAACAAAGACGTGGCATGGCTGATTACTCATCTCTACCGCAGCCAAAAACGTTATTCTTGCTGGTGTCAAGAGTGTTACTCTTTATGACAAGACACCTGCTACTATCTCTGATCTTTCGGCACAGGTATATATATATTCTCTCTCTTTGATGGACTCTTTCTCATAATGATTGATCATTGTTTGCATGTATAGTTTTACGTGCGACAAGATGAAGTAGGTCAGGCCCGTGCTCAGGTCTCCCAACCCCGCCTTGCCGAATTGAATCAATATGTGCCCGTACATGTTCTTGAAGATGATTTGAATGAAGAAACATTGAAGCGATTCAAGGTGGTTGTGGTTACTGAGATGCCCTGGAGCAAGCAGTTGGAAGTATCTGAAATCTGTCATGCCAACAATATCCATTTCATTTCCACTGAAGTTCGTGGTCTTTTTGGGTAAGTTGAATTTATGCAAGTCAATCTTCCTATCCTCTTAACATCGCTTTTATTATCTAGTCGTATCTTTAACGATTTCGGTTCCAAATTTGAAGTCATTGATGCTACTGGTGAAGAACCTTTGACAGGAATGGTTGCTGCTATCACCAATGTAAGTCATCACAACAATGTGGGTAAACGGATGATTGACATAACCTTTTCCATCTTTTACAGGATGCTGAAGGCGTTGTTACATGTCTTGATGAAACTCGTCATGGTCTTGAAGATGGTGACTTTGTTACCTTTACTGAAGTCAAGGGTATGGATGGCTTGAATAGCTCTGCTCCTCGCAAGGTCAAGGTGCTTGGTACGTAGCAAGACGCGTTTATACTCCATGACTGATTTTAACGTGATGATATATAGGTCCTTACACATTCAGCATTGGTGATACATCCAACTTGCCCGAGTACAAGAGTGGTGGTATCTTTGCTCAAGTCAAGATGCCCAAATACGTTGATTTCGTATGCGATCTATGGAGCAATCCATTCCATTCATGAGCTAACTCCCTTACCCTTTTCTAGTTGTCCTACAAGGAAGCACTTGCCAAGCCTGATTTCTTGATTTCCGACTTTGCAAAGTTCGACCGACCTATGCAACTTCATCTTGCTTTCCAAGCTCTTCAACAATTTGTGGAGAAGAATCAGCGATACCCCAAACCTAGAAATGAGCAGGATGCTGTTGAAGTATTGGAGCTTACAAAGGCACTTGTCGGCACTGTTGAGGAAAAGCCTGAATTGGATGAGAAGCTCATCAAGGAACTTGCATACCAATCAGCTGGTGAATTGTCCCCTATGGTTGCTGTGTATGGTGGTCTCGGTGCTCAAGAAGTTCTCAAGGTAAAGCAAAGCATGATGATTGGATATGCTTGTATGTTAAATAGCCATTTTATTGATTTAGGCATGCAGTGGCAAATTCAGCCCTATTCACCAATTCATGTACATGGATTCCCTTGAATCCATGCCTGAAAGCGTCAACTTGAGTGAGGAATTGTGTGCACCTGTAAGTAAATCTTTGGATACTTTATACAATGGGTTGCTTACATGTGTTTTCTTTTCCAGACTGGCTCTCGTTATGATGGTCAAATTGCCGTTTTTGGCCGTGAATTCCAAGAAAAGATCGCCAATACCAAGGAGTTCCTTGTTGGTGCAGGTGCTATTGGATGTGAGATGCTCAAGAATTGGGCCATGATGGGTGTTGGTGCTGGCAAGGATGGTGCTTTGTTCATCACCGATATGGACACCATTGAAAAGAGCAACTTGAACCGTCAATTCCTTTTCAGACCTGCTGATGTTGGCGTAAGTAGTCATTGACTCTTGTTTGCATAAGACACTTATCATATTTTGTAGCAATTGAAATCAGAAACTGCTGCCAAGGCTGTCACTGCCATGAATCCTGATTTGAACGGCAAGATCACAGTTTATCAAGAGCGTGTTGGCCCTGATACCGAGAGTATGTAATTTTAAGATTTTATACATGATGAGCTAACGATATTGTAATAGACATCTACAATGATGAATTCTTCGATGCTTTGTCGGGTGTAACCAATGCATTGGACAATGTGGAAGCTCGTAAGTATGCAATTGAAAGCGTTTGCCCCTTTACTAAGTGAAATTGGGTGTTCATAGGTAAATATATGGATCGACGATGTGTCTACTACCACAAGCCCCTTTTGGAATCTGGAACTCTTGGTACCAAGGGCAACACACAGGTTGTTATTCCATTCGTTACCGAATCCTACTCTTCCTCTCAAGATCCTCCTGAAAAGGCTATCCCTATTTGTACGCTCAAGAACTTCCCCAATGCTATCGAGCACACTATTCAGGTTTGTATTTGTACAATCAGATTGCATGAATCTAAGTATTAATGTCAACATCGTTTTTAGTGGGCTCGTGATCTCTTTGAAGGTTTCTTCAAGCAACCTGCTGACAATGTCAACCTTTACTTGACCCAGCCCAACTTTGTCGAGAGCACATTGAAGCAAGGTGGCAACCAAAAGGATACGTTGGAAACCGTTTACAACTTTTTGGTGGGCGAGAAGCCATTGTCTTTCACAGAGTGCATTTCATGGGCTAGATTCAAGTTTGAAGAGCTTTATCACAACAACATTATGCAATTGCTCTTTAACTTCCCAGTTGACTCGGTACGTTTATACATATGATGCATGATCTTGGGTTGTATTCTAATACTCTTATGGAACAGGTCACTTCTACTGGTCAATTGTTCTGGTCTGGTCCCAAGCGTGCACCTACACCTCTTCAATTTGATCCCAACAATGTGAGTGCATTATATGTGAAAAAGAAAATTGTTCTCACTGACAAGGATTGTATACCTAGACCGCACATATGGACTTTATTGTGTATGCTGCCAACCTTCATGCATTCAACTATGGTCTTAAGGGTGAAACTGATCGTGAGGTGTTCCGCCGTGAGCTTGAGAACATTATCGTTCCCGAATTCAAGCCCAAGGAAGGTGTCAAGATCCAAGTTCAAGAAAATGAAAATATGGATCAAGATAACCCATCAGGTATGTGTGTCTCGGTCCATTGAAAGAATCACGTAAATTTCTCAAACAATTTCTCCACGTAGACTCTATTGATGAAGTTGTGAACAAGCTTCCTTCCCCATCCACCCTTGCTGGCTTCCGCTTGTCACCATGCGAATTTGAAAAGGATGATGATTCCAACTTCCACATTGATTTCATTACCGCTGCTTCCAATTTGCGTGCCATGAACTATGACATTAACCCTGCTGACCGACACAAGACTAAGTTCATTGCTGGCAAGATTATTCCTGCTATTGCTACTACTACTGCATTGGTGACTGGTCTTGTTTGTCTTGAGCTTTACAAGGTAAAAATGGATAAAGTTGCTAGTCAATTCCAGCCACTGACCTTTGTCTATGTAGATCATTGATGGCAAGAAGAAGCTTGATGATTACAAGAACGGATTTGTCAACCTTGCTCTTCCCTTCTTTGGTTTCTCAGAACCCATTGCAGCACCTACATCTGAATACAACGGCAAGACCTTCACATTGTGGGATCGTTTCGACATTGAAGGTGATATCACCCTTCAAGAATTCATCGACTATTTCCAAAAGGAACACAAGCTTGAAGTGACCATGGTATCATCGGGTGTTTCCATGTTGTACTCATTCTTTATGCAAAAGAAGAAGGCTGAGGAACGTCTAAAGATGAAGTAAGTATCAAATTTAAAGCTTGATGTTGGATTCCAGAATTGACTGGTTGGATAGGCTTTCCAAGTTGGTTGAAACTGTCTCCAAGAATCCTATTCCTCCTCATGTCAAGGCCATCATTTTCGAGATTTGTGCAAATGACGTAGATGATGAAGATGTGGAGGTAAGCTCTATGCACGCAACACTTTTATTGCATAATCTTGTGTGTACTAACATACTGTTTTCTATCAGGTTCCTTATGTGCGAGTTAAGATTAGGCCATAAATGAAAAAACAACACTCGAAAGCTAGTCGACCTAAAACACCATGATCTTTATATTCTGATATATAACAACGTTTTCGATGTTTAATTTGTGTGTGTGTATGTGTATGTGTGACATGTGGGATACTGTGTATGGTTCAATGATGTACTATTGGATGAATGATAGCAAGGGGTGTTATCTTTTTACTCAGAGGGGATGGGTGCGTGTTGTATGGGTAAAGGTGTGCACCTCCTTAATCGTAAATTGTCTTTCACGCTCCACTACCACCAATTGCTCTCTCAGTTTCCCTTATCCCTTGGATGCTCCTTATTTCTATTTTTTTTCTTAGAGCAGTGACATGTGTTTTGAGTATACGTTTCTTTCATCTCCTTTCCTTTATTCCCTCTCTGGATGGCATATAGCGGTGACCTTTCTCGGCTCCTCAATGAGCAACAACACCGAGAGCCGAGCAGTATCTTGAGCGAGGTACTGCAGTCTCGTTTCAGCCATGATCAGCCCTACGCGTTACTTGATCAACATCGATTGTTTGTGACAAATCCTTATAAGAAGTTGGAGCTATTGAATGATGCATCTTTGCAAGCTTATGCTGATCATGGTTATAAGAACTTGACAGCGAATGATGCATCATCTGTTGAACCACATGTTTATGAATTCGCTACACGATTGTATTATATTATGCGACGGCGTAAAGAACATGTTGGTGTGATTCTCAGGTATGCATTGCTCATCATTGTCAAGTATTGTATTCATAATGTTCCTTGTTGTAGCGGCGTTTCCGGATCAGGCAAATCAACCACACACCAACATTTGTTAAATGAACTCCTCCACCTTTCGGCTCAGACCAAACGTGAAGATAAAATCCGTAGGCAGGTTACGAATGCACAGACCGTGATTGAAGCATTCAGCGGCGCATCCACTGCAGATAATATGCATGCTTCACATTTCAGTCAATTCCAGACACTGTATTTTAATGAACGTGGGCGTATCCTTGGATCCTACACGGCTGTTTACTTGTTGGATAAATTTCGTGTGGCGCCCAATGCATCAGATCCAACCTTCAACATTTTCTATCAACTGCTTGCTGGCACAACTGCTCAGGAGAAGAATGCATTGCATATTAATCATCCAGCCGACTACTTTAGCTACCTTAAAGATAGCCAGCATCATCCACATCGTTATGTCGAAGGCACACCTACCACACGTGATGAAGTGTTATTTAATGATTTTAAGGAAGCACTCAAAGCATGTGGTTTCAAGAGTAAAACGATTGCTCAGATATGTCAGCTGCTGGCAGCCATCTTGCATCTGGGGAATATCCAATTTACATCATCGGCATCTGATAACTGTCGCATCAAGAACAAGGATACCTTATCACTGGTAGCTGCAGCTTTGGGTGTAGCTACTACCAAATTAGAATCCACACTTACACACAAGCTAAAGTTGCTCGGCAAGGAATTCTGTACTGCCTTTTTGACAGTGGATGGTGCTACACAACAACGTGATTCACTCGCACGGACATTGTATACCATCTTGGTGCTTTGGGTGACCGATCAAATTAACCAAAAGCAGCAGACAACCATAGATGCCGATAAGCACTACTGTATACGTATTTTGGATCCAGCTTCACGTACATCATCAACATCACCACATGGATTCATGGATTTATGCAAACACTTTTGTGAAGAACGTATGCATGCATTTCGGTTTCCTCGTCCTCTGCATAGCAGCCATCACCATAACAACAATCCAAATTCCAGTCTCTTCATTTTCCAAGGCATGATTCCTGTGCTGGATCGCGAATCAGAGCGCTTGCAAGCATATGCTTTGGATGCAACAGATCAGCATTTTTTATCATTGGCTTCTAAACATATGGCAGTTGACAAGGCCAACAAGAGCTTTACTATACAACACTTTGGTACACCTGTGGAGTATAGTGCAGATGGTCTTCTGGAGAACAATCTTGATGCGCTATCACCCGATTTTATTCTACTGTTCCGATATAGCTGTTCCAATGCATTTTTCCGCGAGTTATTTGAAAGCTCCGTGGTTGTGACAGAAACGCATCCACGTGATGAAAGAACAATTATCAAGGCACAGTTGCCATCATCACCAGCAGCATGGGAAAGACAATGGCAACAAGATCAACCAAGAAAAATTGAAACTGTGATGGATCAAATGGTTCACAGCATGGATGATTTGATGGATATTCTTGATACAGCACGTTTATTTGAAATCTTGCACATTCGACCTAATAATCAGCAAAAGTCCGATCACTTTGATCCAGCCATAGTACAACAACAGCTCAGTGCATTTCATCTTGGTCCACTTGCTTTGGATCAAAACATGTATCGATATACATTGGCAGAATTTCTTGAACGATACTATTACTTGACATGCATGCTTCCTGATCATGGAGAAAAAATGGCAGATGAGATGACCATGGTTTCTGGAGAAGATACACGAGAAGGATACCAGCAAGAAAATAATAATGATTCAGAAACAGTGCTCAAATTGGTTCACATGATGCAATGGACCGATCGACAAGTGCAACTCGATAGTACACATATTTGGATTGGCTTTGATGTATGGAAGGATCTCGAAAACCATCTACGTGCATTGGAAAAAGAAGATCGAATTCGTGAACGAGAACGACGCATGTTGGAAGAAGCTGAACGACAAGCAGCTGAAAAAGCTGAAGCAGAAGCACGTGCAGCAGCAGAAGCAGCAGCAGAAGCAGAAGCAGCAGAAGCAGCTGCCAAGGCTGAACAAGAAACGGATGATGGTGATCAACATACGGGTGATAATCCATTTGATGATCCTGATGGCGCTTCCGATGTTTACTCAGATCATGACTTTTATGATGATCGTACTGAGGTGGATGAGCGAATGGGAAGCACTTTTGGGAAACAAAGCAGTCAATGGGCTGATGATGATGATTATATGGATGGGTATGTCTACATGACTACATACACAGCATTTGACTAATTCAATCCTCTATATCTACAGCTATGGGCCTAATATGGATATGAGCAAAATGATTGAAGATCATTGTCCACCAGCTGAAGAGCTCATTGAAGTGGTACCCATTACTCGTATACGTCGTTGGTGGGCACGTTTTGTATGGTTCTGCACATGGATGATCCCATCACTTGCGCTCAAATGGATCGGCAAGATGCACCGACAAGATGTTCGTATGGCATGGCGTGAAAAAGTTACCTTGTGCATGTTGATCTTTTTATTATCTGCAAGCGTCATCTTCTTTATTGTTGGTCTTGGTGAAGTGATTTGTCCAGGCACCAAAGATCTATTCACATCCAATGATGTCAGTGGTCACCAAACCATCGAAGACTATTGGATCAGTGTGAGAGGAAAAGTGTATGATATGACCAAGTTTGTATCTTCACCCCATGGTACAACAACTTATATGGCGACGAAATCGACATTAGAACCATTGGCAGGTCGAGATTTATCATACACATTTCCCCCACCCTTGACACAAGCTTGCCAAGGTTTGGTCACAGATCCATCAATCACGGTAGTACCCAATGAAACCATTGTTCTTGGTCCATTTGTGCATTATTCTGGTGACCAACAAACTGAAAACTCACTGGCACGATTGGGTGATCCAAACTGGTTGGATCATTATTTCACACCGGCTGTGAATCCAAACAAGCAAGGTCAATTGGTGATATCGAAAAAGCAACTGAAAAGCGATTTTGAAGGATGGGGTCGACTTGCACTTGCCATTGATGGCAAAGTATACGATCTAACAGATTACATGACCACAGCACGTAAATATCCACGAAACGCACCTGGTGTGCCAAATTACCATTATTTGGATGATGATGTGGAACGCATGTTTCAAAAGTACTCTGGCACGGATGCTACAGATCAATGGAAACTTTTCACTGCCAAAATGGATGAAGCGACACGAGCACAGAATTTGGATTGTTTGAATAATGCATTCTATGTGGCACAACTGGATTATCGCGATGAATTACGATGTACCTTTGTCAATTACTTGTTGCTCAGCTTTGCAGTCATCATGTCATTTGTGGTGCTTGTCAAGTTTTTGGCTGCGCTTCAATTTACTGGAGAACCAACACCTGAAGAACAAGACAAGTTTGTCATATGTCAAGTACCTTGTTACACTGAAGGCGAAGAATCTTTACGCAAGACAATCGATTCATTGACAACCATGAATTATGACGACAAGCGTAAACTCTTGTTCTTGATTGCAGATGGCATGATTATTGGCAGCGGTAATGATAAACCAACACCCATGGTGCTCTTGGATATCCTTGGATACGACGTTGAAAAAGACGAGGATCCTGAGCCAGTCATGTTCAAATCAGTAGGCGAAGGCAGCAAACAGCTCAATTATGGAAAAGTTTATTCGGGATTGTATATGCATGAAGGACACACTGTACCCTATATTGTCGTTGTCAAGGTTGGCAAGTCGACTGAACAAAACAAGCCTGGTAACCGTGGCAAGCGTGATTCACAAATCATTTGCATGGACTTTTTACGCAAGGTGCACTTTGATGCGGAAATGACACCCTTGGAACTTGCCATCTATTACAATATTCGCAACGTAATCGGTATTGATCCAGCTTTGTATGAGTATGTGCTCATGGTGGATTCAGACACGGAGGTGTATCCCGACGCATTGACACGATTAGTATCATGCATGTTGCATGATAGTCGCATCATTGGTCTGTGCGGTGAAACGGAGTTATGCAATGAGGATATGTCATGGACAACACGCATTCAAGTGTATGAATATTATATTTCACATCATCTTGTCAAGGCTTTCGAATCACTTTTTGGATCAGTCACTTGCCTTCCAGGTTGCTTTTGCATGTATCGCATCCGTACACCCCACAAACGCCAACCTTTGATTGTGTCTCCTCAAATTATTCGTGGTTATTCCGATAACCAAGTGGATACATTACACAAGAAGAACTTGCTGCATCTGGGTGAAGATCGATATTTGACTACCCTGATGATGAAAAACTTTCCACAATACAAGATCAAGTTCACTCCATATGCTCGTTGTCGCACTGTGGCACCTGATAGTTGGCGCGTGTTGCTTTCACAACGTCGTCGTTGGATCAATTCGACCATTCACAACTTGCTGGAGCTGATTCTTTTACCAGAACTTTGCGGATTTTGTTGCTTATCCATGCGATTTGTCGTCATGATTGATCTTATTGGCACTGTGACTTTGCCAGCATCCGTCATTTATCTGGTGTATCTCATATATATTGCAGCATCAAACACAGGTCCAATTCCGGTGATTGCCTTGGCTATGCTTGCAGGTGCTTATGGTCTTCAAGCATTGATCTTTATTTTCAAACGCCAATGGCAGCATATTGGATGGATGGTGATCTACCTACTAGCCATTCCTGTATTCAGCTTTATCATTCCGATTTATGCATTCTGGCACTTTGATGACTTTTCCTGGGGAAACACACGTGTGGTGGTTGGCGATAAACAAAAGCAAATCATTGTTACCGAAGATGAAAAGTTTGATGACAAGATGATTCCTATGAAGAAATGGTCCCAATACGAGCGTGAAATGGAAGAGTTGGCTCTTCAACAAGAAGAAGAAGAAGAGAACAAGACCCATTTGAGTGATGACCTTGATAATCATAGCAACAATGAAGGAAATGACCATAATGGCTTGCAGGCACCAAGGCTACTCTCTGAACGTAACTTGTCCGATTTTGCAGTCGATCTTTCAGGTGCATTGAATTATCCATCAGCAAACAATGGGCAGTTTGCACAATCAGTTATATCACAAGATGACGAACATGAATCTAAACCTATTCTCCCTGAAGACGAGGATATTGAACGTGAAGTTGCACGCATTTTGGCTGGTGCCAATCTCATGGAACTCACCAAGAAGCAAGGTAAATATTATATTCGACTAGATGATTCTTCATAAGCTAATCATTATTGCTCTTCTTTTTTAGTGCGTGACCAACTTTCACAGAGATTTGGTGTCGATCTCACTATCAAGAAAGGATTTATTAATGAAGCAATCGAACGCACTCTCACCAACAGCACACTGTAACAAAACTTAAATGCAATCTATAATTAATCAAGTGTATAATTGTTCTTTGATCAAGTAAAATTTCTTCATTTACAAAGTTACTCTCACAAATGGAAACAATGATGTTTTATTTTTGTACAGTAATGGGATTTGATGGTTCATTATGCTGCACGCATATGCAAAGTGGTCATTGTTCGTGGTTGACGAGCATGGGAATTTGTGAGAGTGACAAAAGCGGAAATTTAGGACTTGGGAACATTCTGATTGTCATGTACAATTATATGATATAGCACATTGTATCTGAGCAATCACTATCGGCTACATGGATAACGTCATGCATTTTCAGGGGGAACGAAATGCAGATATTTTAACAAGGTAGAGATGTGTTCTTTATATAAAGTCTGCAGTAATAATAATGAAAGCTGAAAGAGCTCGGGACTTGCAATCATTATAATGGATCTACTATAGTTGACAATGATCCAAGAAGGAATAAGATGCATTGAATAGTTTGATACAAGATGAAAACTTACCCCGCCCATCAGCGATGTGTTCAAGAGGCGACCATTCAAGCGTGGGTTCTACCAATGACATGCCTGCGAAAGTGAGAGGGGAAATCATTTAATGTGCCATTAACCCGCGCTCTTTCTTCTTTCCACTTACCCTTTGTATACCCTCTCTCTAATGCCATCAACAAAGCGAGCCATTGCCTTGCGTCTTAACCGTGAAGCCTTGGATTTACTTCAAAATTCACCAGACAAGATTAAGCTCGACCTAAATCAGGACAATGGCACTGTAAGTGGGGGGAGAATGTTCTCAACAGAAACGGACATCTCATATATACTTGCATAGTCTCTTGTCATTGGCAACAAAAGGTTTTCAGTCAAGCGACAAGAAGGACATATTCCATATCAAT
The DNA here is from genome assembly GCA_025094155.1 of Lichtheimia hyalospora FSU 10163. NCBI lineage: Eukaryota > Fungi > Mucoromycota > Mucoromycetes > Mucorales > Lichtheimiaceae > Lichtheimia > Lichtheimia hyalospora. The sequence continues at coordinate 29,239 of PTRB01000207.1, forward strand.
TGTATCGAGGATTCGACGAACTTGGCAACAACCAACATGGCACAACATCAGTAGAACTTGTAGCCAATGTACTGCAAGTGCTTAATATGAAACAAGTGTTATCCAAGGAAGACAAGTCGCGATTCCGAAGTTTAACCGAAGCAGCAGAACGAGAAAAGAATGCGAGACGTACCGAGTTATTACCCAATGTTCCCAAATTATCATCGTCGTCTTCGTCTACAAGTTCATCCCCACGCAATGTCTTGGTCGGGGCAACACCACCCACCCGGCGACCAATTTCATCCGCATCACCCGTTCGTTCTACAACTAAATCCAAATCATCATCTTCTCCAGCTCGTCCTGATCCTGCTTATGTGGCATCCGTTCGTGAACGATTAATACATTTATTAGCAATCTATCCACATCCATTGAGTCAGCTTACAGCAAAGCTCAAAATACGTGAATCTGATCTGATGCCGATCCTTAAAAAGGTAGATGCATGTGATAAGGGGTTAATCAATCAATAGTTACTAACCGAATTATTGGTAAAAGGCTGCTGTAGAATCACAAGGAAGCTGGTGTCTACGTCCTGAAGTGTACAAAGACTTGAGAATTTGGGAATGGAAACGATACGATGATAAAGAGCGGAGTATGGTCATTAAGAATGCTGAGGATGCGTATGATGCTCTCAAGTTGCCACGCAATGCTCCAGAACGAAGTAACCTAGTTACTCCTCGTAAGAAAACACCTTCATCTTCATCATCTACACCACAAACTGCCAGTTTATTACAACCACCTCCATCACAACGGGTGGTTGATCAACATGCATCTTCTACAACACCGACAACACCTATCAAATCTCCTGGTAAACGACCTGCATCATCCACGAGCACAACAACAACCAATGGCAATCTTAAGCATGATGAAAAGCGGGTCAAGACAGAAAAGTCATCCAAATCCAAGAATAGCAGCAGTAGTGGAACAGCACGACATTCCCCACAAAAAGCAACTACCAAACATTATCAAAAATCATCTTCATCCAATCATCTTCATCCTCTTCATACAACTCATTCGGTAAAAGATTCAAATGTTCCGCCACCACTTGCACCATCCCACCACAAAGGTATAAACATTGGAATTAAGATTCATCATCACCCAGCCATGCTAATGTGCTATTAGGCACATCATCTTCGAGCGGATCTTCTTCATCGGACACAGATTCCTTTTATGAGGAAGAGCAACAGGTGGTCCCTGAGTATGAGCATCCATTCGTTGTGAGTCCAATCACTACCCAAGCTCAATTTTTAGCCATGTGCAAGAGCCATGATGAAGCACAAGCAGAGTATATTCAATTGAAACGTAGAATCAGCAAAGATCATCCTCACTATTTGTACGCTTTGGATCACGTGGAAGCTCCAAGAGATATCAAAGATGAAACCCAACGAAGAGACATGTATTATAGCAAAGTCAAGGCTGTGTATCGCTCTCAAGGTGGAAATGATTGGCGTACCGTTATGCAACTCACACGACAATTCAATCATCAATTAAGCAAAGTCAATGCCCTATGGAACGAAGTAGAACGTGCATTCCATGAACATCAATTTGTTTTACCCACTAAACGATGAAAAGAAATATGTGCTATGCCATGTTTTTGTAAATATTTATTTATATACAACAGTGTGTGCGTTCAAATGCAAATTGAAAAGACAAACGGTGAAAGTGTACACTTAGGGATAAGGTTGTTGTTGATGGTGATGGTAGTAAGGTTGGGGCATGGTGTTAAAAGCGGGTGTAGTGGATGTAGTCTGTGGTGGTATAAAAGGTGGTTCAGGTGAAAAGGAAGTCATGGGTGGTTCTGGCGTTACAGTATGATGATAATAACCGCCATGAGCTGCTACTGGTGGTGGTGGAGGTGATGTGGATGGTGCATAAAGTGGTTGTTGCACGCTGTCGATGGGAATGTTACTCATGGAAGCTTGTGGTGGTATCTCATGCTTATCAGCTGGTGAATGCAAAGGTTCATTTGCTAATTCCTCGTCATACTCTTGTTGCTGTTGTTGTTCATGTTGTCTAAATTCCTTGAGATTCTTGTGTGCCAATTGTTTTTCATTCCAAAATAGGATAATACTGCAAGCAAGTGTAGCTAGCCACATGAGTAATAAGAACCACGAAAATGCAGCGGCTGCTTTAGCACAGTTGCACTATACACATACAAGAAATGAGTCTTGTATCTCAAAATAATATGAATTCTACTTACCTGTGCTGGCCATGCAGATGCATACGCATCATCCGATCTTGCACGACTGCTGTCAAGTGTGCAGTGATCTGGCTTATTAGCATGCACGGTCATGGCAATGCCTGCAGCTGCCCAAAGGAAAGACCCTTGTGCTGTGAATATGACATTTGTCCTTGGCTTCATGCAAAATTTGGCAATTCGTTTGAATTTGTTTTGACGATCGTATGCCCAAGGAAAGTATACAAGCAATCCTGGGATCCAGCACGTGAATATAGCAACAAACAATGTCCAATTTGGGGCTGCTTGACTTCCTCCCTGTAAAACATGCATATCACGTCAGTCATGACATCTTTTCACATAATCCACGCAATACGTACATAGAATTTGATCTCGGTTGCAATCACTGGTGCTACAACACATATTACCAGTAACGTCAGGATCGCTTGGCCAATATGACACCATGCTTTGACGCTGCTGAGATGTGGCATATTATCCGGTACATTGACCGGCATAGCAAGATTCATGGATGGCATGCAGCAAAAAGATAAAGATAAAAATGAAAAGGGAAAAAAAAGAATACCTTTGTCGTTTTCGATCCATCCATTTTGAAAGCAAGAGAGCAAAGCGCCAAACCAAAAGTGGAAGTCGCCAAGTGCGTAGTAAACATAAAACTGCGGATTTTGTTTGCCGATCCAAAAATACAAAGAGACCCAAGGGTCGGATCACAGTATTGTACTACCCATTTCATCATGCTGCCAAGCATGATATATCTTGGCACATTGTTTTTTTATCTCCAAGGGTCATGATGATGGGTGTATTTCGTTGCTCAGCATAAAGAAAAGGCAATAGACCCGTCTGAGCTGTATGTCGTCATGGTTGTTGGCTGCTGATCTTGGCCAATTGCACTAAAAGAAAATTAACTCATTAAAAGCCGTCTTGATAGACCCCTAGGCTTTCGACCTTTATAGCCACTAATCAAGTATGGTATTCTTGGTGGACACATAATGCGATAGGCATTGTTGATTTTCTTTACAGTTCATCCATCATCCCACATCTTTTAAGAACTGCGTGGAGTAGGAAGAATGATTGCAAAGAAGCCGTACTACATCAATCCTTTACCAAGCAGCAATAAACGAATGGTGTATATACGTGACCCTACAATCTATAAATATACTCAAGATGCAACTTTGCTGACAGGAATAACAACAAACTTTGCTATGATGATATCATCTGAGAGGCGTGATCTGAGAAGAATGTATGCTGAGATGTCTCCAACTTTAAAACAGCACGCAATGCAATTCTTGTTTGCACACAGATGCAGTAAATTATCATTTTATATTATCTGTTGTACTAGCTGCAGCAATAGATCTGATGTGAATGCAATGGTTTGTAATATGTGACGAGTGAGAGTAGAGTAAATGCAGAATGGGTGTATAAGATGGGAATCCATGAAGGGGGATAACAAAGGTTGGGATGGTGGGGAAAAAAGTTTGTACACGAAGATATGGAAAAGGGCAAAGTTAAATAAATAAGAGATTAAGGTGATTGATGCGTATCAGCAGCAAGTCCAGTAACGTCGGAATACATTTGTAGTGCATGTAAGAGATGAGAGGGGTCCAAATCGATAGCTTCACCAAGTTTTTCCAAGACATGGGCAAAATGTCCCATCTTTTGAAGATACAAAGCCGAGACTGCATTCTATAAAGAAAATGGGTTTAATCATTATATTGATCATTTTCAATGATAAACTTACCTCGATTCGAGTAACAAAGTTCTCCATCAATAAAAGCAATTCATCATCTGTTGCTTCGTTCATGATATGACTTTCAACCATGCGTTCAATGGCAGTTTCTGAAGCAACACGTGCGGCTGATGTCATGTTGGGTAGAAGATCCACCATCACTGGAGGACGAGTGATAACATGGCCAGTCGTAAGACTTTCCAAACGGATTGCCAAATTGGATAATGAGCACACCATGGCTGGATCAATCGATCGATTCACAGGTCGAGTCGCTGGTGTCTTGAATCGAGATAATTCAGCTTCCAAATTTTGTACTGCTGTTCGATCACCGATATCCTCCACTTCATCAGCAGGAGAAGGTACACGTGATGGTTCAACTGATGTATCACCTTCCAATCGAGGAGAAGTAGTTCTTGATGTATCTGCTGTTGCAGCAAGTCGTGGAGAAGAAGGAGTTGTTTTGGGCACTTGTGGTTCATCAAATACCATTCGACCAGCTAACTGTTTAGGATATACAAAGCTGAGCATTTCAGGTGTTTCCAAGCCTTTAAGACGACGCATGCCTAATTCCATGACTCTGAATCCAAGTCGTTTGAGTTGCTGAATATCACGGTTCACAAGATAATTGTTTGTAGGTGAAGTGCTATTATCGCCACCACCAGTTGCATCATTTTCATCAAGCATTTGTGGACATAGGTGTTTCAATGCTGCCACCACATCGGAAGAGACACATATTTGACCACCATCAGCAGCATTGCAGATACGGCTTGCCTTGTTAACCACAGGTCCAAAGTAATCCATACGACTTGTGATTGGATTGCGTTCAAATACAGGTGTACCCCAATGAATACCCATACGCACTGAAAGACCACGATAAAGCGTAACACCATCCTTGTCAATTTCTCGACCTTCTTCACTTGCTAAGATACCCACAGGCCAATCAGCTTCTAAAAGTTGCAACTGAACTGTGAAGCACCAAAGCAAGGCTGATGTGATATTTTGGAAACACACCATGAATGCGTCACCTTCAGTCTTGACTTCATATCCACCCACACTACGTAATGTACGTCTCATCACTGCATCATGAAGCTTGATAGCTGATCGCATGTTTTCTGGTTGGGTATCCCATAATGCTGTTGAACTCTTGATATCCGTAAACACAAGTGCGACTTGGTTGATAGGAGGTGGTACTTCTCTATCCAAACGTGCCAGCGTCTATATATATATATATATATATATATATATATATATATAAAAGCATTAGATCATATCATAACATGAGCCATGAATAAATGGACACTTACCGAATCACCAGGACTTTCTTCTTTACCACGTCGTTTATTTTTACCAAGCATAAGACCACCAGATCCAAGGGGAACATCATCCAAGAGAATACCTGCTGCATCTGCAGCAGCAGCAGCAGCAGCAGCACCTCCACGACCAAGTGCTCTTGCATATCGTAATCGAGTATCACGCTTATCAAATAGATCGCCAACATCAATGACCATGACCATAATATCTCTTTCGGCACCATAAGTGATTGCAAAGTCACGAAGCTTCTGTGCTGCAGCCATCAGATCATCCTTTTCAGTTCTTGCGACATCGACTGCTGTTTGGTAACTCATGCGTTCCCAAAGACCTTTGGAAGCCATAATGACAAACTCATCATTTTCTGTCAATTCGATCGTTGCCACATAGGGATTTGCATTCATCACAGGAATCATATCAAAGTAACCAAAGCCACGAGAAACTCTGTGTTCGCCATTCAATTTGCCAGTGTTGGAAACATAGCCACCTGCTTGATGAATACGAGCAATTTCTGAAGGATTAAGCGCAATATGCTTGTGCGTGATTTCTGATGCTTGACCATTATTCCGAGATATCACAGCCATGGCATCACCCACATTGGCAACGAATAATTTGGTTCCTGCAATATAGCAAACCACAGCTGATGCACCTGTATCCTTGTCCTCCATCAATTCATTGCCTAAGCCTTTTTCCATGGCGAGAAATGAACGTCGTAAAGCGCTCACCACCGTATCATCGGGTTTGAGCTTGGATAATTCGGTTTCCACATGGGATGTCAAGTTATCATTCAAATATTTGGCCAATTTACTGCCTGTACGTGAACTTTTGCGACCATCAAAGAGACCAAAGATGCATTCATCATCCCTGTTTCGAAAACGCGGCATAACCATATCCCAAGTACCAAGGTGTTCATTGGATCCAACCCAATCGGCTACACCATAGGCCATGTTGTTGACTTCAGAAGGTGTGGTACGTACACGTCGATCCGATGATTCTTCTGGAATCGATACGCCCAAGATAGTAACATCCATCAATCCAAGCATGCGTAATCGTGTCAATGCACTGAAATCTGCCAAGTCTTTTTCCTTTGGGCTATGTAAATCGGGATGTGCCTTTTTGATCTCCAATCGCTTGTTGCCTGATAGATTCAGAAACTTGAGACTCAAATTCCAATTCCTAATACAATACATGTTAATTCATCATGTTGAGCATTCATCTATTAATTCCCCACTTACCAATTCCAATCATATGGCCAGTTGGCAATGTTGTACTTGAGAACATTATTACCCACATCCAGTACAAGGAGCTTTCTCAATTTCCCAATCTCGGCTGGAAGTGTTTGTAGTTTGTTGCCATTGACTGCCAATACACGCAAGTAGCTCAGTTTTTCAATGTCATCTGCAGGCAGTGATGTCAAATGGTTTCCTGAAAGATAAAGTTCATACAAGTGTTGATGACACAAGTGCTCGGGTGGGATTTCATCCAAGTCATTGAAAGATAAATTGAGTGTGCGTAATTCCAGAAATAGCATTAAAGGTGACCAAATATCGTTGGTAAGTCGATTGTCGCCAAGGAACAATTTCCGAAGTGATAAAGACAAAGGTGGTGGATGATTGCGTGGACTGGCAAAGAATGAAGGTGGATTGAAATTGGGAGGTGCATGTACATTGGATGTTTGTGGACTTGTGATTGAATCATCCATGCTTCGTTGATGGCGATGCTTTGATAAAATGGCACTGGGTCCTGCTTCACCTACAGGATGTGTGCCAGGTACAGTTCCTTGACCTGAATGCTTAAGGCTTTGCAATGTCATGGGATCTGCTGCACCACGTTCTGCACCAGCGATCGTTGCTGCTGCTGCTGCTGCTGTTTGGGGAGGCATGTTGGGAAGTTGTAATGCTGATCCAGGGACTGAAAATGGTTCTGGGAATGTTTCCAATAGATTGGATGAACAATTGAGTGTTTGCAATGATGTACAAAGCCATATCTCCTTGGGTAATTCCTTCATGTTGTTATTTTGTGCATGCAGTGTCTTGAGATCACCAAGCTTGGATATCTCAGAAGGTAATGAATCCAAAAAGTTGTTTTGTACTGAAAGTCGATGCAATCGTTGTAATGCGCCGATACTGGAAGGAATCGAATTGAGCGTATTGTTGTCGAGGATCAGTTCTTCCAATAATGTCGTACTGAGAAAGACATCTTCTGGTAATGATGTGAGCATACAACTGGAAAGATCAAGATTGGTCAACATGGATCCTTCATAGCTGCAAGCAATGGGAGGTGGAATGCCTGTAACGGACATGGTATGGCCTTCAGTAGGTCGACTACTACTTGATCCAGCCAAATTGAATTGTGTCAGATGGTTCTTGATCATCTTCAATTGACGCAGGTTCTTGAATTCTGATCTGACAATACTGATTGCATTATATCCAACAAAGAGAATTTCGAGCTTGGGTAACTGTGACAATACATCGAGCGAGGTGATATGGTTTTGCCGTATATCCAACTCTTGTAGATTTTCAAGTTGAGAAAAGCTGGATGGAAGGCTACCGGTCAATCGATTGGCGATGGCAAATAACCAGACCAAGTTCTTCAAGTTGCCAATTTCTTCAGGAAATGATTGAATGCGATTGAAACTGATATCGAGATAGGTCAAACTGGTGATCTCGCAAATGATTTGTGGAAATGTTTGAAATGCATTGTTGGATATAAAGAGCATCGTGAGATGTTTGAAAGTCTTGAATGATGTTGGAAGTGTCTCAAGTCGATTATTGAATGCACGTAATGTTTTCAATCCGGTAATTTCTTCCAAGTGCGCATGATCCAGGTCACGTAAACGATTGCCGGAGATATTGAGATGTTCCAAACCACGAACATAGCGAATCGATGGTGGTACAGCCATGTATTCATTATTGGCGAGCCATAATTGCTTTAAATGTCGACACATTTGGATGAAATCCACAGGAATCTCCATATGCACGTTCTTTGATAAATCGAGTGAAATAATACGGGAAGCGTACTTGTACAGTGATATAGGAACAGTTTGGATATTGCGTGCTTGAAGATCAATGTTGTGTTGATTGTCATTGTAGTCGATTGTCTCATGAATCATTTGATCCATGTTGGGTCCGAAAATGTAGCGCACAAGGTATGAATTGTCGTCTCGACCCACATCTTCAATACGATCCTGTTCCGTGTGTCCCATTTGTTCAAGTAGTGTCTTTTGAATTTGAACAGGTCGTTCATGGGGTTGAAGAACACGCTCTATTATCGTTAGGTCAGCTGACATGATACACTTGTATACAAAGTCGATCACTTACCGAGTTTCTGGCGTTTAATCACTAGACTCAGCTTGCTTAAATCATGCATGAAGAATTTGCTTGCAAGTCTTTGAACAATCTCGCCTGCAGTCACTGTCAAAGGTAGTTGTAATGTCGTAAAAGTGCCATCCACACGAAAGATCCGAATGAAATACTACCATTACTCATGTTAAGCTTTTGGAAATAAAAGAATACATTGGTCTTTACTCACGTTTTTCTTTCTCAAATCATATCTTGTTGATTCGGCTAATGATAATGCATCATCATCGGCATCGTCATCCATTGATTTCCTTGCAGTGTTTTCAGGTGGTTGAACACCCCAACTATCAGGAGGAGCCCAATACTCGGGAGATTCGTGATTCTATTCATGTATATTTAGATGTTGCATCATATATTTGAGTGACATGTATAACATACGGGTGGTAGACCACTTGTTGGATGTTGTGATTGCATGTGGTAGTAATGTTCTGGGTTGACAATTCCTTCCATGGATCCGAAATCTTGATCGACGTATACTAATCAATCAATATAAATCAATCAGCTCCATTTGTATCAGCTTATTGTTGTGAACGTACAGTCAAAGTTATCCTATAATTCAATACATGTTAGATCCTTTTCCTTTTTGTTATTCTTTTCGAGACACATGCCTTTGATTTGAATCCGCTATCAGAACGTGTGCTTTTCGTAAAACTGGTGACACTGCCATCCGATCGTTCACGATCCTTGCCTTTTCGATATCCATAAGATGGCGATTTACGATGACCGAAAGGGTTGCTACCCACTGACGATATACTGCCGTGAATAGTGTTATAAACGGATCGATCATCAAAGGTGGACGATGTATCCAATGGATGGGGTTGTCGATAATCAAAGTCATAGGATCGTTTATGTCGATGACGTGAAGTAGTGCCATGCAAAGTAGTAGTGGATGGTGATTGCGATATTGTCGGCGGACCTAATAGTGTACAAGTCAATATCTCCCATGCTTCCAAAACAATGATACCACTACAATGAATACCTTTCTTTCTTCCAAATCGAAATATTGTCTTCTTTTTGTCTTTTGTAGGAATATTGGCATCATACGCTAAATTATGAAAAAGGAAATAAACAACATGATGAAAGAATACAAATCTCAAAGAACTTACATGGATGATGTACTGAAGTTCCACTATCATAATCACTTCCTGATGCACTTCGATGATGTCCTCTTATATTGTTGCTACCACCACCACCACTTAGTGTGGTAGAAGAGATTGATCCACTTAATGTAGGTGGTGATTGACAGTGAAAAGGCACCGGACGACCAAACGAAGTAGGATCTTCTATAGGTCGACCACTTCCATGAGATGATGATGATGTTGTTGTTGGTATCGTAGGTCGCTTATGTCTGTTGTTATTGTTGCGTGCTCCTGTAGTGTTGCCATGGTGTCGAGAAGCACCGGGTAACATTGCAATCTAATGGTCTGTGCGCAAGCAATACGTGAATGATGATGAGGGCGACAAGTTGTACGATTGAGTAAGAGTCGGCGTGTTTTCCAATGTCGAGCGCGTATGTTGAACCGGAAGAGAGATAAAAGAAAAAAGGAGAGCGTAATGGCAGTTGCAAATGAAAGCGACACAAGAAGAGCGAGCTGTTTATAAAAAGTGAGTACACAAGACATTGGCTCATTCCTTTTAAAAAGAGACCATTTACCTTTTTAGTGGAGTGTGTCGTTTCTCAAGAGATGAAATGGGAACAAATGAGTCCACACTCAAAGGAGCGACTGGGATGGTTGAAAGCACAAGAAGGAAAAAAGAGCTGTCAGTCGTGTGTAGCAATGGAAGGCGGGCAAACTGAGAAAGAGTTTCACGAGAACGATGAGTCTCCGAGCAATGGCAAGATGATTATGCTGATTATTGAAAAAAAGGGATTCTTTCTCCTTGCGTTGTCTCCCGCCCTACTTGGCATTTTTCTTTGTATTTCTGTAAATGCATGCATATTGATGCATACTTGACACTGGTTTATGTTGCTAGATGCATCATCATTATCATAATGAGCCCTGTTGTGTGGGAAACGGGAATTTGAAGTAGGGTACCACCAGTCTGGTAAAGCCCATGTTGTTACGCAATTTTGGATTAGATTGTCGCTTTAGGATATGTACAAGACATGAGCTCCACACAATACACCCATTATTTTCGAACGTTTTGAATTTATGTACACTGTGTGCAAGGGGGGATTATGTAATTGTACAACTTTTCAGCTATCGGCAGAAAGCAAAATCCTTGGTATCTTGTTATCGTAGGTGCCACAAACATTGGCAAGCAGAGGAATATCATCCGCGTTCACTCTAATGTCATAATATATCAACCTTTGGCTTTGTCATCTCCTAAAGTCCCTTTTCTTACCCAATATCTGCAACGATCTTTCCCAAATCATTCACTGGATCAGCGTCAGCAGTGACAAGCCATTCAGTAACACTCTCTTGCAGAAACAAACTCTTTAGATACACCATTTGTAACCCATCCTCAAATAAATCGATAAGCTACGAGAATAAAAAGAAAGTTAATGAGCGTGGGATTAGGGGGGTGGAGGAGCCTTACCTCATCTGCCGATGCACCGGTACCATGCTTTTGTTTGATAGTCGTCAATAACTCGTGAACCATACTCGAATGAGAAAGTAGTTGCCACTCTTTGGCTGAAATACTGATATCTTTGTGTTAATCATTGATAATATTTCTTTCCCAAAGACTTACTGTTTGTTATCTGGTGATGTTGAATCAAGATCAGCTGCTGACTGCTGCATAATACGACATTGGCTATCGTAACAAGTAAGCGTGATTGAATGTTTCATTTAAAAGTTCAACTTACAACTTGTTCGTATCGATGATTAAGCATGCTGCATCCGTAACACCATCCGACAATGTAAATTGTTGAAGCATGTTTTTAAGATCAGCTTGCACTTGATGAGCAAAGGTATCAGTAGGCACACCCATCAATACGAAATCAGGCTTGTACGCTTCACAATAGGTCGCCATCAAGGATCGTCCATAGGATTTAGAATAAAGGGTATCTGCTCGCTCGGTGGTACTTGCACCTTCTTCTTGCACTTGGGTAATATCGGGTATCATTCGATAAATGGATGATCTAAAGAGCAAGATATGAGTAACTCATAATTGCTATTATTATCTTGCTTACTTTGGCATTGAAATAGAACAGGTTCCTGATGCGGATATTATTGGCTCTTCATTGCTACTATTGCTGCTACTCCATCGAGCTGTAGGTGGTCTTGAACTAGGTGTCCTGGTAGTAGTAGAAGGATCCATAATAGGATGGTCGTTGGCTGTAGACCATTGGATGTGAGCGGCAGCAGGAGAACCAAAAGAAGTGGAACTGCGATTATCTGCAAAGGATTCAGGTGATTCGGATGATGGATAATAAGTCACTGTGCCTGTTGTTGCTTGAGCTGCAGTACTAGCATCACCATCTTGGGGACGAGGTATAGCAATTGATTCCACATCTGTTGTCGAACCAACCAGTTGCTTTACGATTTTATCTTCAAGTCGAGAAGTATATGTATTGTCCATGTCTCGCTCATGACTGAAAATGTTGCCTGAATCAGATTCCGATCGTGTTTCCAAGTTCTCGTATACTTCATTGCATCGAATCAGATAGGTTAAAATGTACAAGATACGCCGCACAAGGCTGATATTCTTCCCAACCACGATGGTACGTGTGATTCGACCAGGGCTGCCAACAAATCCATACAAGTCACTAATGTTCATGTTAATGCATTGGCGTTTGGCTCTTTTCTTATTCACTCACCTCAACTGTGCCCATAATGGATCATAGTTGCCATGTCTACAATTGATATTCTTATGCTATCTCGTTAGCTACTTCTTTCGCTTCTTGGCAATAAAACTAAAACCATACCTTGAAATCGCCTGGTGGAACCACTGTATGGACCCAAGACAAGTGGAAAGTCAACACAGCAGTGACAAGGGATGATATGAAATGATGTCGGTTTTCAGTGTTGTATTCTCCAATGAGATAGGCTAACTCTTTGAAGAGCATTTGCCCATATTCCGATCTTCGGTGTGGGAATGTTGACATGTTCAGCCAAAGTGGTTCCTGTATCCGAGGAGTGCCATAAAGATCATAGAATGCACGTTTGAACTGAATAACGGCATCCAGCATCGTTTGTTCATGTTGAAATGTCCCTGGTTCAAGATATAAAGCACCATTCTTCAATCGTCTAGGCTAAAGATAAATATAAAGTGAGATGAATGGTTCCTTGGATTACACGTTGTTGCTTTGTTACCTTTAACTGTTGGGAGGTATCACTGTTACGGAAATGATTGCTCAAGAGACGAAAAGTGGATGCTTGTAATTGATGCAAATGGTTCTCGATCAAAGAGAAATGGGAGAAGATGAAATCAAACAAGTTCTTGTTCTTGTCATCAAGTGTAATGATCAAAGCGACGGCATATTTAACAGTCTTGGTACCATGCTGGGAGGGCTATTATATGTGGATGCATGTTATCATAGGAACAGTGGTATAGCATGATTGAGGATTACTTACCCCGCTATTGCTATGCGTTGTTGCAGTGGGAGTTGTTGGTATGTCTGCCATAGCATTGGGTAAAGGCATGGGTCGAAATATACCATCTTCCATACTCGTTTGACTAAATCGTCGTGATCGTTTACTGTGGAATGATTCTCGTGAACTCGAACGTAGACCAAAGGTGGAAGGATAAAACGAGTAACCAGAGTAATGACTTTTATCATCATCACTTGATATCTCGGATACATTATCATCCAATGACATTGACAAGGTGGATATGGAACGTTTGGCATAGGGATCGGTAGTAGGAGGAGCTGTAGCTGCATAATGAACGGAAGAAGTGGTTGACCAATCACTGTTGATGGATGAGAATGACGCTCGACGCATTGCATCTGAATCTTGTGTATTGAGAGTGAACAATTTGGAAAGCACAATTTGTTGATCCTTGTCTCGTTTGTAATGCACTTTGGTATTCATTCCCTTATAGGCTAATGGTGCAGTACCAAATATCATGTCTCCAATCAAATCCAATCGACGATTCACCTGATAAAGTCATGATTAACATATATATAAATAAGGTAACATGAATGATATCTTACTTGACGATGATGACGATGAGGTGATGTTGTAGGATGATCAGTGAGTGGTAACGAAGGTGATACCATGCGCATACTTGATGGCCGACATTCAGTACGACGGTCGTATCCAAATAGGGCATTCGACCGACGACCATTATGAAACTCATCGTTGCCGTTCCACGAACGAGCTATACCAGCTGCACCTCTCAACGAACTCGTATTGCTACTCTTCTTTGCAGGGACAATTGGCGATGGTGCTAAACCGTGACAGGAATCGTATAATATGGTCTTGTTGGAATCGCCAGCATCTTGACACAGGAGAATACGCACTTGACCATCAGCTAATGGGCTCAAAGACCACCTAGGCTGCTCATGTTGGTTGCTTGTTTCATATTGTTGTTATGTATCTACTCACGGTTCTGGTTCTAATAATAGACGTGTGTAATTCTCCTCAGAATCTCTTGATGACTTGGAACGGAAGAGTCGTTGCAGCATTGAAGTGGAAAGTAGTAACGAGCTGGTTGGGCAGTTGCCTGAAGCATTAAAGTACACACACACCAGATCCTGTGACGCTCTCACCTTTACATCTGTCATTTCCGAAGACTATGCTTTGTTTGCTTTAATATTATGAAACAACATTGACTTTTTTACCCGCGCTATCATCCAAGACCTATTTGATCACCTTTTCTTTCTTTATTCATGGAAACACGACGCAAGAGTAAATCTATCTTTGCTTTAAAATATTACTTGTATAGCTGACATCAAAACAGGCCAGGATTTACTGCATAAAGCCTTATCAAGTGGACAAGATAATGGAGGACAAGAGGATAACTCTTCTGGTAATTACATTGCCTATGCATCCATGTCATTTACTCTAGGATGACACATTCTTTCTTTCTTAGATCTCAATGACCTTGCAAAAACCATCGAGGAAGCCATATATGAACAACAAGATTGCCAAGTAGATTCAGCATACAAAGAAACCATTCGGTCACATATTCTCAATCTCAAAGACAATCAAAATCCACTCAAGCATCAAATATTGAGTGGCCAAGTGGATCCTGTGGAATTTGCTGCCATGGTATGTGTATATATACTCCATGTCGCTCGATGAAATTTAGGAGATGGGGCAATGACACCTAGACCCTTATAGACTGCTACCGAGATGGCAACTGCTGATAGGCGCCGATCCAATGAAGAATTAAGGCGTTCATCTTTACAAGCTTCCATGGGTTATACTGCTGATAACAGACCAAAGCATCGAGACCTTGAAGGAGAAGAATCATAGCAATACATGTATTGACTTTATGTGACAGGTTCACTAGGCAGCATATTGATTGTAGTAGTAGTAGCAGCAGCAATAGTAGTAAAGCTAGTTCTATGATGTAGCCAAATATGAATATATCTCTGCATGTTTTCAACCATCATAGGAGTTTGATTTCCACATGATCACCATGCCTTATGCACACTATTATCTATTCCCATGTCATCGATGAGCGGAGGAGGAGGAAGAAGGAGGGGTTATCTTGATCCCTGTCAAAAAGTAACCCCAGGAGAAATTAAAGATCAATGCTCAAGGTGATTGTTTCATGGGTGATATGAAGGTGATGATGGCTAATGATGCCAAGAAAGCTGAAACCCTTCCATTGCTCTATAGATTAAGCGCATGAGAATGAGATGTGATGAGCATTGCTTTCACCTGTTTGTCACATTATGCACATTTCCAAAGTGATAGCTATCGTGGCACTTGGTGCCAGCACTGCATCGGCCCAATTGACCGGCAGCAGCATTCTTGAAATACTCAACACTACCCAACTCTCACCTGCTACCAAGTTTGTGGACTTGTTAACGTCTAAGCCTGAATACAGTACAATCTTGCAAATGCTATCACAGCCAGGCAATCACACCCTATTTGTACCATCAGATCAAGTTTGGGAACGTATGATGGGAAGCTCATCAGAATCAAATGGTGCTTTTGGTGGATCTGGTGGTGGCTCTGGCAGCTCTGTTGGTGAATCACCTATGGCTTCAGATTATCCTTGGGGTACTGGTGGTGGTGGAGGATCATCATCTCCCACAAACATGCCTTCTTCTCCACAACAACCACAACAGCAGGAGCAAGAAGTAGATCAAGAAAATGATGATAATAATGATAATGATGGAAATCCTTGGACTATTGAAGCTTTCAGCAAATGGATTCGATTGGGTACCAAGGATATCCATATTGCTCAGAGCCAACAACAACCAGATCAAAGTGGCGGTGGTACTGGTCAACAACAACCAAATCAACAGCAACCTGGTCAACAACAACCAGGTCAACAACAACCAGGTCAACAACAACCAGGTCAACAACAACCAGGTCAACAGCAACCTGGTCAACAACAACCTGGTCAACAACAACCAGGTCAACAGCAACCTGGTCAACAGCAACCTGGTCAACAGCAACCTGGTCAAAGTGGTGGTGGTACTGGTCAACAACAACCTGGATCTTCTAGCAATGGACAAAATGAGACCATGAATCCATTTATGCAAGGACCTTTGGCTAATTACACAGTTGAGGATATCATTCAATATCATCTATTGAATGGCACTTATCTTTTAAAGGATCTTCAAGAAAACACAACGGTACTACCCACTATGGTGACCAACAACACCCTTGCATTGAATGGTCAACCTTTACCTCTCTTGATTATGCGCAACCAAACTGAATCCAGCAATCAAACTCAGCAGCAAGGAAGTGGTGGTGGTGGTGCATCTGGTGGTTCTATGACTATGTCTTCGATGATTCAGCAACCCACCATGTCGTCAATGATTCAGCAACAGCCTACAAGTCAACCAATGTCAAATCAACCTACCTATCCTGCTCAACAACAACAACAGCAGGATACTGATGATGATGGATTTTCGTGGTACCCTTCACGAATGACTGTACGTCAAATCTTGCAAGCATCCCAGCAACAGCAACAACAGCAAATGACAAACTACACTGTTGGTAATGGACATCAATTTGCCAACGTGACATTGTATGATATTGTTGCTTCCAATGGTGTCATTCATGTTGTGGATGATGGTATGTATTATCCTACATCTATAAACTTCGCCTTTGCTCATACATCTTTTTATTAGTCATGGTTCCACCTCCAAAGACTTCTGAAGCTCTTCAAAATATCTCTAGCATTTCTCAGTTTGATCTCTTTATGCAATATGCTGGCAACTTTGCATCACAGCTTGATTACGCACCTAATGTACGTGAGAGCATACACGTGACATAAGCCATTGTTATTGACAACATATTGTTATAGGTCACCATCTTTGCACCAAGCAACCAAGCATTGCAATCCGTTAATTTGAACAATATGGATAACAACACTATTTCGCAATTGGTTGCTGGCCATATTGTACAAGGCGATGTCATTTATTCTACCAACGTGACCAATACTACCGGCAGCAGCACTAACGGAAATGGTGGTATGGGTGGTACTGGTCAACAACAACCTGGCCAACAGCAACCTGGCCAACAACAACCTGGCCAACAGCAACCTGGTCAACAGCAACCTGGTCAACAGCAACCTGGTCAACAGCAACCTGGTCAACAGCAACCTGGTCAACAACAACCTGGTCAACAACAACCTGGTCAAAGTGGTAGTGGTACCGGTCAACAGCAACCAGGTCAACAGCAACCAGGTCAAAGTGGTAGTGGTACTGGTCAACAACAACCAGGTCAACAGCAACCCAATCAACAACAACCAGGTCAACAACAACCAAATCAACAGCAACCTAATCAACAGCAACCCGGTCAACAACAATCCACAGGACCAATTCAACGTAGACAAGATCAAACTGGCAATGGTAATGGTAGTGGTACTGGTCAACAACAACCTGGCCAACAACAACCAAATCAACAACAACCAGGTCAACAACAACCAGGTCAACAACAACCAGGTCAACAACAACCAGGTCAACAACAACCAGGTCAACAACAGCCTGGTCAACAGCAACCAGGTCAACAACAACCAAATCAACAACAACCTGGTCAACAACAACCTGGTCAACAACAACCTGGTCAACAACAACCTGGTCAACAACAACCAGGCCAACAACAACCAGGCCAACAACAACCAGGCCAACAACAACCAGGCCAAAG